>VZTT01043495.1:5493-22746 GCA_013400855.1 Buphagus erythrorhynchus | reverse complement strand
CCTTCCTGAATGGGGGAACTTAGTTTGAAGTACATCTGTTACATTGTTTACAGGATTTCAGTAACTGTGATAGATGCACAATCCAGGACATCAGTTAGGGGGTTTTTTTGTTGTTTGTTCTTAGGGGATGTCGAATCTTTTTCCTGGTGCTTAGTGGTTGCAATTAATCCCACACAATGTCTACAAAGGAGAAAAGAAAAAACACTTGACACAAAACAGCAGAAAAGGAATAACCTAAACAGTGGTACTGTATGTCAGAGTTAATCCCATACATTAGCAAACAGTGGCAACCTTAGGAGAAGCTTAGTGAGGTAAAGCTATCAGGAAGCAAGAAAGAGAGGAATTCTGATGCTGTTTGTTTGTACATTTGATGAAGAGCCATAGAGTTAGCACTCAGTGGCAGAGACAAGCCTGGCATTATTGTGAGGATAAGTGTACATAACACAGGACTGCCAGCTCCCTGAGTATGTAATCACCCCTTTCTTTGGAGGTGCAGCCAACCTGTGATTAATGCTATAGAAGAAGCTGGTACAAATGTTGTGGTTATAGTGATATTCCTTCCAATACTTCTGGATGTACTGATAAAAATCCTTCTCATCCCAGCAGCATTTCCTGCTGCAGGCTGTGCAGACCCATAAAAGGTACAGAAAAGCCTTCTCTGCTCATTCCAGTGTAATTTCCTTCATCTCATCCAGCACAGATTCAACTTTTGGCTACTCATCTGACTTTTACTGCTAAAAGAGCACCACAGCATTTTTTTCTCCTTGTGATTTTCTTTATATGCTTGCTGAGGGATAGCATGAGATCCACTTAGCTACTTCCAAAGATGAATGCACAGAACTTGCACAGAACTGAAGAAGTTTAATTCTGGCTATGTACCTCTACAATACAATGTATAGAAGATCCAGTTTTTGAAGAAAACGGGTTTTCTTCTGGTAAGTAAGCTGCAAGTATTTCCATTAGAATTGTCTTTGCTTCTCTGTTGATACTCTGTGCATCTGTAGTCAAACTTTATCTCCTCAGAGTTCTTTTAGAACTGAATTGATTGTACAGTCCTTCAGTAGCTTACACACATGCTAGATCCTGATTAATTCAATCCCCCTTACAATAAAAAAGTATCATAATTCTTAATTGTAGAAAGGAAGAAAAAAGTGTATTTACAAATTAATTAAAAGAGATTTTAAAATAAATGCAACATATGGAAGGCCCAGAAACACATAGGAGACAAAAAAGCTGTTCTTATTCTAGAAAATTATAACTAACCAAAATGAATGGTTGTTTAAACTAGAAGACATCCCAAGGAGCCAAGGCTCAGTGACAACATGAAACCCTTACCAATGCTATAAAACTGCCCTGATACAATTTATTTAGAAGAATCAGATCAGTTCAGGACAAGGAAAAGGAAATTAATCAGCTTCCTCCTTAGAGAAAGTTATTCAAATATGTTCAGTTGCTAATTTTAATTAGTGAGTCTTGGAAAAATACTGAGTTTGTAAGGGAAGTAATACACAGACTTAGCTGTAAAAATATCTTCTTCTAGGAGACTGATCAGTGTGTACATACACACAGAGAGATTTGCAGAGCTGCATTTATCTGAATGTAGCTTCAGTCACTTGCCTGGCCAATAGTGCAGGTCACCTGTTCACATCAGGACTGGGGTCTCCAGCTCAAACACCAACAAAGTTCTAAGTCCCTGTCAAAAAGCCAAGGACTGCCTCCTGCTTCCAAACCAGCAGACTTGGTAGGCCAAAAAGAGCAAAGAGCATACTTGGGAAAGGCCAGAAGCCAGTAAGTAAAATTACGTGGTAGGACTTTTTCTCCACTAGAAAGTGCTTGCAACAGTCCTGAACAATTACCTAGGCAACCAATTCCCCCCTTATATTTACTCTTTATTCACTGTTTGCTGTCTTGAGTTAACAGACCCAAATATTTGTATACATTCCCTCTCAGTTTCTTAAATAAATGCTAACTGAGCAGCAATGCTCCCACATAACCCAGTTCAGAGTGTATGCCTGGTGGCAGCAAGGTCAGGTGACACAGAGGAACAGAGAGATGCTGCTCACCACTGGAGGGAGAAAATCCATGTGGCCAAAGCTCAACTGGAGTTGAAGCTGCCAGAAATGTGGGGGAAAATAAAAAGGTTTTCCAAATATATTAATGGCAATAGTCAGCGTAAATACAACATCAGCCCATTCCAGGCTGCACAGGAAAACAAATAGAGACAGGGACAAGGCAGAGGTGTTTAATGCATTCTTTACTTCTGGTTCTTCAGCACCAGTGATGAACCAAGGGGTTCTCAGAGCCCTGTGCTGGAGGACAGNAGGATTTCAGAAACTAGAGGCCTGTCAGTCTCATTTCAGTGTCTGGTAAAGTTATAGAGAAGATTACTTAGGGAGGTATTGAAAAACACCTGAAAGACAATACAGTCCTTGGTCACAGCCAGCACAACTTTATGAGAGGAAAATTCTGCTTATCAAAAACCTGATTTCCTTTTACAACAGGTTAACCCACCTACTTGGTCTAGAAAAGTCACTAGGAATAATCTTTTTGGACTTCAGCTAAGTTTTTGCTACTGTCACAACATCCTTCTGAACAAAATGTCCATCCACAGCTGGATAATCATGTTGCACGTTGGGTGAGTAACTGGCCCACAGGTCAGATACAAGAAGTTGTAGAGAATGGGGTGACATCAGACTGGGGACCTGTCACCAGTGGGGTTCCACAGAGCTCCATCCTCAGCCCTGTGCTCTACAATATCTTCATTAATGACTTGAACACAGAACTGGAAGGGATATTAGGTTTGCCAACAACACTAAATTGGGATGAGCTGCTGACTCCCTCAAAGGCAGAGAGGGCCTGCAGAGAGACCTTGACAAATTAAAGAGTTGGGGAATCAACAATTGTATGAAGTTCAACAAGTGAAAGTCCTGGATTCTGCATCTGGGATGGGGCAACCCTGGTTGCATGTATAGACTAATAGCTCCTGCCTTGCAGAGCTTTGCTTTTCTAAAGCTTTTGAGATGCCTGCATACATTTATTTCACCATTCAGCAAGCCTCTATAGCAGAGGCAGCACCAGCCTCAGCCTCCTGAAAAAGCTGTAGAGTACTCCTCACCTGCTCTTCCAGAAGTTATCCACATTCCTCAGGTGCAGCCGAGTAGATCTGGCCACAGCTGGGTTTTATTACATCATTACAATTGAGCCAGTAGAGTCCCTCCTATGAACACATAGTTTTTTTCTTAAAATCAGAACAGAATTTTGAAGCACTGTATTTGCAAAATTATGTTAATATTTAATATTAAATATGTGACCAGCCAAAAAACCAAAATCTAGAGGTAGTCCTAAAATTTTTATTCAAGTGCATAAAGAGTTTTAAAAAGTACAGAAAAAAAAATTTGGAATGAAGATCTTTGAGATTATGAATCTCAAGGTTACACAACCAAACTGTAACTTGTGCAGGGATATCAGGGACAGACCAGGGGAGGTATTGCTGATCATAGAGCATGACTCAACTAGTTCCAATAAAGACAGAAAATGTACCAAACATCAATTACAACAGATTCTGAGAAAGTGAAAGAAAAGAAAAAGAACTGACAACCAAAGCAGCGATTCCTGTCAGAGTACCTAGCAAGGAAGTGTATGGCACTAGAACTGTAAATGACAAACCCATGGAGAGTGGGAGCCACTAAATGCCACCAGTCACAATATAGACCAGTGTTTTTCCTGAATTGTCCACTTCCAGAATTAGAATTTCGTGGCAAACTAAGGGAGTGGACTGTTCTTTCCTCTGTTCAATTCTCCTTTGAATGAAGATATGTCCTTTGTGTGGAATTCTGCAACCATGGTTGCCATTTCAGATTTCAGTGTAATTGCATAAATATTACAGGAAAACCAGCTATGCCTCTAGTAAACAGTCTAAAATTAGTTATCTGTTAATTATCTGATATCCAGAATAAAAGTCAATGTAGTACGTAAGAGGGTATGCTCTGGTTTGGCTATAATTCTGATTCATATAGAAATTTCATCCATAGCCTTGAAGAAATGTTGGTCCAATTAAATCTTTCAGTGGTATTTTGATTCTGTACTTGTTCTCAGCATACCAAGTAGTCAGAGAAGAAGAGCAGTGTCTTCCAGAATACAAACAGTAAATTTTTTCCCATGGAAAAAAAGATATCTTAGACTGTAAATGAGACATTTGTTCTTTTCTGTTTTAAAGATCCAAGTCCTCCAGAAAGCTGGCTTGTTTAGCTCTAACACCAGTAAAATAAAAAATGCACTCATCATTACCCCAAATCAGGGTAAGAGCTACGTGCATGCTCATGCACAATTCTGGAAGCTGTTGTACAAACACATGACTGTTTTATACACATACTGGACAACATCAGTATCTTAGCTGTATTTGTGTTGTTTGCCACCCCTATTAAAATATCAGTGGCCTCATACTGGATACAATAGATAAACACGTTTTTAAAATATAGTATGGGAGAAAATCCAGGAATATGATGTCATCAGCAGAGCGATGAGTCTGCTGTGTTCAGGGAGGGGCAGTAAAACCATAAGTTAGACTCATTCATACTAGAGAAGGAGCTGTTGCCAGAGACGTGTTGCACTTCCCTCATTTCTATCTGCTCAGAGGTGAATTTTCAGACAAGGTATGTTCTTACACTTCTCTTTCATATGAAAAGTTCTTAGTATTTAAATTCAGTGTGGTTTGTTTCTTCTTGGAAACCACTTATTGAATTCTTAATATGTTTCTAGTTCGGTGACAAGAGAGCTGATATTGTTCCAGGAAAATGGAGGAGAAAAATTATTTTTGCTAATGTGATTTTGTAACTTATTGGATTTAGCAGAGCTATAATATTTACAGAAAAATGCTTTATTTCAAAGTATCCAGTGTATCAAAGCCACAGGGTACTTCACCTGTCACAGATACTGTCTCGTGTACTGGAGGGTAAAGATTTCTCCTATCCAGGTGACACTTCATGTCTGCAATCACACCATGGGCACCGTTTCTTTCATCTCACAAAACTTTTATTCTGGACATCAGATAATAGCCATAATCAGAAAGTACAAGCAGCTAACTTTGGTTTTGGCTGAGAAATTACCTACAAAATAGTAGAGAGAAACAAGAGTGAATTATTTTCTGTACATACTGATAATTTTTTCTCTGTTTATTATTTTGATTGTAAACTTTGTTGGGCAGGATATGGAAGTGCATGTGTGTGTATCTTACACTGCTAATCTGTCTCGTCTGCACTGATTGAAAGGCAAAGGCTAAATCTTTGAAACTTATACTACAAAGAAGAATGGTTGTGGGTGACATTTAAGCTACATTATTAATTTCTTTTTAAAATTTGTATGAACATTTTAAAAAATCAGTTGGAGCTTGACTTTTAAGGTTCTGATGAAAACAAAGAACTTAGTAGTGGTACTGTAATTAGAATAACAAAAAAAAACAAAGGTTGAAATATATGCTATACTTTTAGCTATTCATTTTCCATTACTCAGTATCCTAAGCAGCCTTCTTAGTGCTGCAAATAGCCATAAAGCCAAAAATGTTCAAATAGTTAGCCATTAGAATTCTAGTTTTAACATTTTGTGTGTAATCTTAGAGATGCCATCTCCTAAGATAGGGGTACACTTTTATCTTAAACAGTTCTACATATTTTTCTTAGAAACTAGAGGACAGTTATCTAGTAAAAGAAATCTCTATTTTCACATATAAGTCTCTAAGATTGAAGTATCAGCATATTGAGTAATATTAGTCATATGACTTTTATCTTGTCTCTGATAATGTGCAATCATTAAGAAAAAAATTAAGAGAAGTGTCTTAGCACTCCAGGTTCATTTATAGACTTCCAAATGTATTTGTCTTGTTTGCAGTGTGAACAGTGAAAACACAATCAGAAAGGATAAATACACTCAAGTTAATAAAGACCTTGGAATAGCAGATCAGAGACACCTCCAGTAAATCTTTGTCAGGTTTTCCCCTGGGCTCCTGAGTACATGCAAGAACAAGATTAATTGAGTTACTCAGCATTACCTGAACATTTTGTACCGACAATCTAACAAAAGAACCACCTTTCCTACTGAGTTAGAGCTTCCTGAAATAAGTATCCCATCCTTGCACAGGAAAACAGCTTTAAAAATTCTTGGAGCTATTTAATATTTCAAATATTTATTGGGCAGAAAACAAAAGGAATTTGGGTGAATTTTAGGACATTCATTATGAAGACGCTAAAATTTAATGTTTAAAAATGGCCAGTGTTTGACAGCCTGTTTTTCATTAAAAGAAGGGTGCAAAAAATCTCTTAGGCACTCAAATTCCACTGTTTTTAAAGTCACAGTAGGAAAAAAATTCATATTGCAAGTCTAGGAATACTTATCAGAAGTAGAGCTTTGCTTTCAAAACAAAGTAACCAAATCAACTGCAAAAGTACACCTGAACCCATTAGCAATGCTAGTCAATATAAAGTTAAAAAAAAAAAACACAGAGAAAAATATAGTTTAGCTAAAACGTCCACTTTTCTTTAAAATTATTCATTAGCCTTGTTCTCTTGTCACTCATGGTTTTTTAAACCTCCCTCTCAAGTACTCCACACAGATGAGTTTCCCCACCTTATCTTCCCTCCTTCCTGCATTTAGCATACTTCATACATCAAGATGGAAAGTTATGTCTCTGCCTGGCTGATCCACAGCTGTAAAGGAATGGAGTACTTCAAAGTGGAGACCAAAGCTGTCCCTTGCCAGCCTTTCCTGGGCTTTAGGAAGGTGTAGCTGCTGAGGAATCACACCCTAGGGCAGCCTTTGGGTGCTGACTCACAAACGGGGGCAGGCACATGGCTGAACCAGCTTCTCCCCTCGGCTGGGTGCTCTGAGCAGGGACAGAGGGAGGAGAGAACATCCCAGTCCTGTGCCAGCCCCAGGGCAGGGGGAAAGCACAGAGGATGAGAGAAATACTTTAAATTTGGGCACTGCAGGTTGGCTTCACACAGATCAAGCTGTAACTGCTTGTGACCACCCCAGTGGTGACACCTTGTTTACTTAGAAGTAAAGCCAGTGAGCTGGGACTGAGGGGCTCTGGTCATGCTCCAACACCACACTTAGAAGTTAAATGTTGGAGAGCAGGCACAAATGGGATACAGACCAGAGGAACACAAGGACCAAAGTTGCCTGCTGAAAGCACTTATCTTCAGTCTGATAATGAGCAAGTCCAAAGCATGCAGACATGGTGGCAAAGCTGCTATATCAAACTTCAAAATACTTCAGGACTTTTGATGTTCCCTGAAAGGGTGGATTTGACTGACTTTTGCTGCTGTGCTATATTTAAATCCCCTACATGTTGACTCCTCAACTTGATTCAGCAGGGTTAGGTTGGTTAGTGTGATCCCTGCAAACAAATTTGATCATGCAGGTTTGCAGATTCAGTAGCTTTGCACACTAAGATATGCCAAAATGGTGATAGTATTGCAAAGACACAGTTCAGACTACGGTTAATTTGCAGAGAAGGGAGCTGTCAAAATGCAGAAATCAATTTTTCCCATTCATTTTATCTGAGATTACAGTTAAATGGCACAAAAAAAGGTGAGTGATCCATGGTAGAGGGCCACGTCTTTTTAACATTAACAGGACTTAGGCATGCATGCCCAGAGGCAGAACTGGTCATTGGTGCTTTTCCTCCTGCAGTGTTCCTGCCTTGGCAGAAAGGAATAAGCCCCTTGGGACTGCACCCCAGTGTGGAGGTGGTCTGTCCCTTTGCCATGGTTGTAAAATTTCCTATCAGCTCTCTGACTGACTGAAGGGCTGCTGCTCTGAAGTGCCATGGGTGACAAAAGAAGGACAGCAGGTCCCTCTACCCACACACATGGAGCACAGTGATGTGGCCCTTCCCTGATGTGAAGGATAAACTCCCTACAGGTGGTGGGCAGGCCAATAAAATGGAAGTGTTTCATCAGGTACCTTGAGCGTTTTTATGAAAAGCAACTGTTACACCTTCATAATTCAAAGCTGGGACCTGATGCTTAAACAAATAAGTGGGACAAAATAAATATTGCAGTACTTGTTGCTAGATTTTGGCTCAGCTCTGCATGCACCTCTCACCTCATTTTGCAGCAGTCTTTATAATAAGGCATATTCTACATTCTGTATTATATTTGGATTTTGCTTAGATTAGAAGCTCCTTGAGGCACAGCCTGTCCCTGTGCTTGCAAGACTTTTGCACACTGGTTATCCCCAAAGCTTCTGCCCATCAGTGGAACACAGACAGTATGGCAGAGTCTCCAGAGCTGTGCTCCTGGTCCTACCTGCTTAGACAGCAGCAAACAGCTCACCAAGAAAACATGCAGATGGAGGCACAAAAAAAAAGAGATACAAGTAGCTACACAGGCTAAATCCTCAGCTGGACTGAATGCTTGCAGTTCCCTCAAATCAGCATCAGCAGAGTAATGACAGATTATAGAAGATAAGGTCTTATGGATATAACAGCAGAGATGAGCGACTTGCTCACTGGTAGCCTGCTTAACAAACATATCATTGACACATCCTCTTGTTCTGGCCTCAGTCTCCAGAGGAAAAGGTCTGTGAAAGGCTGATTTTCCTAGCTGTGAAATTAGGAGATTACAAAGAAATGTATGCCATACCCGTTCCTTTACCTATCAGAACAGATAAACCCAGCTCTGGGACCCATAATATGCATCAGATCCTAGCCTTTGTAACTGTACAGCTTCAGTCACACTGAATTCAGCCAATTAATCTTACAGTCAGCCTACTGTCATCAAGTTGTTTATTATAACAGTCTCAATTCTTGTCTGATACCTGAGCTCAAGGATGAATTTTTCTTTCTTTATTTCTTCAAATTGAGTCATCTAACACAAACCCACCTGACAGTGTTTGTACTCTGGGGAGTTCTCCCACATGCTGTTCAAGCAGAATCCTGTTTTACCTGTTCAAGACCAGCTTGCAGATGGCTGTTCACCTTGGCATCACCTAGAAAGGTTTCCTATGCCTGGTCCTATTAGTGCTGGGAGTGCACACAAGCAACTTTCTCCCCGAGTAAACAGCAAAAGAGCAGGCAAAAGGTGTGAGGCACTGAAGGTGACCCGGAAGTGTCTGCTGTGTGGAAATTCTCTCTCCTCTCTCTCTATACACACACAGATATATATACACACACTCACAAACACATATTTAGAATTATTAAATCTTGTCAGGGAAGTAAAATGCATGTTCCTTTGTATGCCCATGCAGCCTTGTCCTATCCATTGCTGGGGGACGATCCTACATGGAACCTCTATAACTTTCCTCCCAGATTTTTTGCATTGTGCAGAACAACCATCAAATATTTTCATCAGACATTTCTGATGTGTGCATCTATTAGGATTAGCACACCAGTTGCATTTATTCATTTATTTTCCTTTGCTGGGCAAGGATCTTTTTTTCTTCTTGCAGTTAATGCCTAAATTTCCAAGTCATGAGGAAATGGGACTATCCCTCATGGGCAGATAGATAAGCAAAAGCAGTTATCTGCTTCCAAGACTGTAATCTGTATAGAGATTTACAGTAAATAGCAAGTTCAAATAGGACAAAGAATTTGGAATAGCTATTTACCAGAACAAGGGAACCAGTTTAAAACTTAAGAGCTTTCTCCATATCTGTTTTATTTTCTTCTCCTCTGCAAGCTGCAAGTTCATTTTCAAAATTATACTAGTGCAATCTGACTTAAGCAGTCATAATGAATCAGACATGAATGCAGTTCATGAATGGCTGGGATATTTGCCACAGAAGTTTTAATTTATAACATACACATTTTTTTAAAAACAGCATGTGGAGGCAGATCGCATAAGACAACTTTGTGCCCTCACCTTCTGACTATGTCTTTCCTCTGAAAAGCTTTTCTTTTTTTCTTTACAATAGCCACCTTATAGCTCATAAATACCAGTCAGCTAGGTCAGCAAAAGGGACATTTCCCAGAAGTAGAAGGAAGTAGAAGTAACAAACTGGAGTCTGTTTCATGTAAGAGTTTCCCGCAATACTTCGGGAACAGTCTTTTCTGGAAATGTAAGAATACAGTAATTCATTTTCTTCTACAATAGATGTAGTCTCCAACTTGGCATTTAAATTATACTACAGCTGATAACTGTACAGTATGAGACATCTGAAGTTCCAGTCTTCTACTCTTTGTATCATGTATTTCTAAAGATGGGTTAAGTAGTTTCCACTGCACAGTTGTCTCTGGTTTTAAAAAAAGGTTCAGTGGAATTTATCAATAAAGTTTGCCTTAGAATAAAAGTACTCTGGTCAAATAACTTTAAAAAATCAAATAAAAGTTTGACTTTAAATACAAGAATCAAACAATTTCAGATTTTGGGCTATTTGGAAGCTGGGTAAAATCCAGATCCAACCTATGTAAACTACCTAAGTTTTCTAACATTTTAAATGAAAACCCCAGATAAAGCTCCCATAAGCCTGGCATATACCCGACTTAGGCAAGGATCCTTATTAATTCTTTGGTTTGGAACCCTTTACACTCTTGGGAAATTAAACCCCCCTTTTTCCCTTCTTTCCTTCCTTCCATTTCAACGTTAACATTTCTCCTTCTTCATCCTTCCTTTCTTCCCAACAGCAGTGCTTCTCCTCTGTTTCCTTTAGCAGCGTTATATTCCCTTCCAGACTCACATCCACTCATTTCCCCTTCACTTGCTCCTGCCCTGACATCCTGCCATGAGCCTTTGCTGCCTGCTGCAGGAAACTGTCGTGTACAATTCTGCACTGTGCTTTTTCTTCTACAGCAGTGCAAAAGTGATGGGTCGCAAGGTCAGTGGTGACATGGTTAACTTAAATCAGAATATTTTTCAAAATTAACAAAGCTGGTCAGAAGACATTTCTGTTCCAGAGAAAAATTGGTGAAGGGTCTTGACATTTTTAACAAAAGCAAGAAAACAAACCACGGAACAAATCATACGCAGAGAATAAATCTGCCCGGGAATGGGGAGCACTGATAAGGGATTTTGAAAGAGGCATCTTCTTTCTTAAGCATGTGCATGAGGGATAAACTGTAGTGAATTAGGATCTTGCAGTCCCTGATTTTTTGTTGTTTTGTTTTTTTTAACTACTCCACTTTGTAAAGATACTAAACTCTTAGTTGGCCAGAGAGAGCAAAAGTGGATCTGGGTCACTTGCTAAACTATGAGCAGTCAGGACATCTTCTCCTTTGTTCAAGATAAGAAATGAGAACTTTAAAATATTTTCTCTTATATTACCCAAATCTTCTGTGAAAAATCTTTCTTTTAAAATCAGTTTCCCCAGGAATTTTCTGTTTTGATAGTCATTTTAATAGGAAATGAAAATTCCCCTCCTCCAACACTTTAGAAACTATCTCCTACATTGCTGTAGTAATATGTGAGTTTAAGGTACCAGCAAACATGATCCAGCAACTGGAGCAGAGCAGAGGGGCAGAGCCCCTTCCCTCGCCCTGCTGGCCATCCTGCTGTGGATGCAGTTTGGAACACAATTGGCTTTCTGGGCTGCAGGTGAACATTGCTGGCTCATGTCCAGCCTCTCATCCACCAGCACCCCAAGCCCTCCTTGCCAGGGCTGCTCTCCATCCCAGCTTATGTTGATATCAACCCAGGGTCAGCATCTTGCACTTGGCTTGTTGAACCTCCTGAGGTTTGCATAGGCTCACCTCTCAAGCATCACTTCTCTCTGGGTGGAATTCCTTCCCTCTGGATGGCATCCCTTCCCTCCAGTGTGTCAGTCACCTGCACCACACAACTTGGGTCCTTGGCAAACTTGCTGAGGGTGCACTTGATCCCACTGTCTGCGTCAATGACAAAGACATAAACTTTATCTTTTTGTTGGCTTTGGGTACAATAGCTCTTTGAAGGAGCTGTGGCATATACTGAGGGAATCTGTCCCTCTAAATAAATTGTTACCCTGTATTTTTTTTTGTTGGTCTGACATTCTGGAAAAAGCAGATAGGACATATCTTTTTTGTGAACACCAGTGCTCAGAAACTGTATATGCAGAGTGAAAAACAAACTGTCTGCACCAGGTTCCACCAGGGCTCTGTCATCTCCTGTTGCTAGCAAAGAGATAACAATAAATTAATACACAATTTAATTTCAACACCGGCAAAGCATGAAAAGGCAAAATTAAAATTGTAATCCAAACACTGACTGTTGTAAATTAGCATTGTAAATTATACTACTTCTTGGCTGGAGAAGTGTCCTGAACCTTCTAGATCTCTCAGTGTTGAAAGTCATATCCATGTTTGTACAGTTCAATCACCAAATCTCTATCAGCATGTATTTGAACACTTAAGTTCTAATAGAGATAGGGTGTATTCCCACTAAAGAACTGTTGTCATTAGAGTTCCCCTGGGTTTTCAGTAGAAAAAATATGCTCCATTTGTATTCTATCAAATTTTTATCTGCTGTTACTATCAAGATAATTGCAATAGAGTTTGAAGTTCACTATAGTGTGAATTACATGCCATTTCTAACAGGTACATCTGGTTTTGAGCTTTTCTCTACAATATATAAAGTATGGTGATTTCTAACTATGCTATCTGAAAACTGACTTCTTTCCCTTTGCAAATACTTCATGTACTGGCAAACTGAGGAGAAGATACACGAAAATAATATGAAATGACTGTCCCAGCTGCTCAAGAAACAACAACGTAGGAGGATGTGTTTGACCTAGGAAGGACAAAGCAAAATGGCTTTTTGAAGTTTATAATTTAAGAAGTGAAGCACATTACAGACTAGGCTTCACCTTGAGAAGGGAACTCACCATTACTTGCACTGCCACACTCTGATTTTAGTTTTCAAAAGAATATAAAATTTAAAATAAACCCTCAGATTCTTTTATTAAGACAACCTGTGATTTAGACAATGAGTATCATGTCACATTTGTATTGCCTTCCTTGACACAAATCAGCAATGCTAGGGACCATTCTCTGTGATGATCCACAAGAAAATCAAGTCAGGAGGTTGAAATCTGAGTTTATAGTTTAGTGTAGCTGTTTTCAGAAGTTCTAAATTAAACTAGGACCACCTTCAGAAACCCATGCATTAGAGGTGCTAACCTGAACAACCTGGGTAAACATCATCTCTTCTGGACTTCACCTGTTCAAAATTAAAGCTCTAATTTCACCTAAGCATTATATAGTCATTGTTAGATACTTTCTAGCCTATTCTGCTGTCAGAGCCTGAAGTGCTGTTTGGAAATTGTGCCATTATTCAGCAAAGCTGTCCATACATCCCTGTGGTGAAAGGCACTAAGATACATAAGGCATTATTACTGACTTACAGTCCTGTGCTAAGGACTCCTCTCCTTGCACAGAGCCATCAGTACGTGGCTCAGCAATGGAAACAGAAGTAGTGACTGAAACATGTTCAGCTGCTGGCATGAATGACTGTGTAGTTGCAAATGTGGTTTTCAGGTATAATGTGACAGGTTAAAATGCCTTTTATGTTTTTGTTAGTTACAGCAGAGTAAAATTGTCAGTTACCTGTAAGATAAGAAATGAGGAAAGCGGTAGCTTTCAAAGAAATCATTATTAGACTTTGTGACAACAGCCAGTCAGCCACATATACTTCTTTGCTTCTTCCCAAAGAGCTTCTTTGGGAGCTCCTTGCTGTTAGAGACACTTGGGCTTTCTTCAAAGGCCACACCTTTGAAAGACAGTGGTGAAAATGTGCAGGAAATGCTGCATTATTGCAAATACATGAAAAGAGTGTAAATATTATAGTGGCTGGAGGCACTCAAGATGGCAAATCTCTTTTTTTTCCTAAATGGCTGCCAGAATGTCCTCAAGGTGCTAGAAGTAAAGTGCTTTCAGGGCACAGAGCCAGTTCATATGAAAGGCAAATCTCTTCATTAAATATTTAATACTCAGAGGGACCAATACTGAAAATTACTATTAGGCCATTAGACCTTCACATTTTACATAGTCATGAGAACCTAATGCTGCTACCCAGGGAAAAGAGAAGTATTTCAATTGCTAAGAGAAAGGTGTGGCTAAACTGAGCTGAAGATGTCTGGTGGGAGTAATGCATCAAAGAGCAAAGCTTTAGAGAGCATCCACGTGCACGTCAGTGAGGGAGCCTTGAGTGGAGGTTTGTGCACTTCTGAACAGTTCTGTGCTTCCACTACAGCAAGACAAATAAAAGAGCATCACTAGCTAATATTCTTGGGGAACTGATATACTTCAGGACTTACAGCCTTTTCCTTTTACCATTCCACCTCTGAGACTTTACTAATATTGTCCACTTCTCTCTGCAAGATATTCCTATTGTTCTCTGTAATGAAGATACGGAGCAATTTATCTCACTGGCATGGTTCATCAGTGCTCTGCTGTCTTTCATACTGAGATTAAGACTGTAACCAAACTAGATGAGCCCCAAGACCAGTTTTGAGATCCTGCACTAGGAACAGCTCAGCTCCTCCAGCCCATGTCCCTAAAGCTGTCATCAGCCAGGTGAAAATTCACCTTTTTCTTTTCCAGCTTAGCTGGTTTGGGCTGGTTCTTGCAATAGGTTTGAGCTATCTGGGTTTCAGGAAAGGCTGTTTTCTAAAGCAGGAAATCCTCACTTTAAGAAAGAAATATAATCTAAGTGCACAAGCCACTCTTGATATGATCACTAGCATTTCATTTCTTTATCACTGGATGCCTTAGCTATTCACTGGGCTCAGTGTATTGTCTGCCATTTGAGAGGCACATTGTACTGTTTTTGATACCATCAGACCTGCTGTTTCACATGGCATCGGACTCCTCCAATGGATATTAAATTGGTCTCACGATGCTAGTGTGGTAAGCACTTGATTTTGTAGTGGTGATGGGGTTCAGAAATCCCTTGTCTACAGCAGGGAATTTTTGTTGTGCCTGCAGAGCTGAGGAGAGTAGATACAACCACCTCTGACATTGTTCCAACGTGGTAAATCTACATGTGGTATTATAAAACTCAGGAAGTTTATAGTCTCTTATTTGTCTTTGTACTTCAGTTAATTTGTGCAAGCTGTGATCATTCAGCTTTGTAGTCAGACACCATGAGTGCAGGAATGTTAGTGGACATGCAAGATTTCTGCCCCAGGACAAGATCAGGTTTCTCAGCAGTCACTGACACCCAACAGGGAACCCTGTGTGGTTCCTGGGGCCAAGGCATGTTGCTTTCACTCCAAGCACTGCTTTGGCTGCTTCTCTCACTGTACCAATGTGCAGTTCAGCTTGCAAGGCAGTTCACTGGCGGGAGATATTATCAAGCTAGGCAGTGAACCAGCTAGGAACAGGCATATAATTATGTTAATATATGTCATCTTCTGAGCAACAGATCCAATGCCAAGCATAAACTCTGCAAATCTTAAAAATGTAAGCAAACCACAGTCTGATCATAGCTCCTGTTCACAGGAGGCCTTCCAGCTAATGATAGAAAATACAAAACATCATTTTGAACCAAATATGAAAATCAAGCAAACAAGCCCAAAAGATCATAAGTCAGACATGGCTGCAGAGCTTAAGCTCAGTGTG
Source organism: Buphagus erythrorhynchus (assembly GCA_013400855.1). Taxonomy (NCBI): domain Eukaryota; kingdom Metazoa; phylum Chordata; class Aves; order Passeriformes; family Sturnidae; genus Buphagus; species Buphagus erythrorhynchus. The sequence goes on along the minus strand of VZTT01043495.1, from coordinate 7,220 downwards.
ATGCTTAGAGCTTTCTGAAAGCAAATGCTAACAACAATTTTCAAGATAGCAGTATGCAAAAGCAAGCTGACCCAATATCACATCCATGGGAAAACACAGAGGACTGATAAGACTCAGTGTCAGAAGCGTGGTTAACACATGCATGGACCTGACAGGGCTCACCCTATCTCTGAAGGAGCAGACATAACCTGACTGCCCTAGCCCTAACCTGAACTCTAGGTGTGGGCTGAATCTTACTCCATGCATGGTTCCCATTAAAATGTTCTCAAGGTTGAAGTCATGTGGATGAGTGTTCTTCATTCCTGCAGTGCTTTTGCAGTCCCACTCCTACTGCAGCTCCTAGATTTGTCACTCTCCTGACATTAAACTAAATTCTAGTAGTTGACTGAGCTCTGGACAATGAGCACTCATGGTTCACCATGAGTGAACTCACCTTACCTGTTCTCATATGGGAAATGCCAAAAGAAACAAACCAAAAGATCCTGCCAGCCTTGCAGAGTGAGCTTGTGGTCAGTTTTCTCCTGTTTGAATATTTTCCTTCTCAGTTGTCAAAACATTTTGAGCAAACATACTACAATACACACAGAAAAAGTGTAGATCCAGCTGTGATTGCTGAGGCATAAGATTTATGTTTTTATTTATGCTTTGCTGTTAGGGTCAGAAAGTTATCATCTTGGCTCAGGGACACCAAGCCATGGAGCGGAGTTACATCAGGTCTAAGGGAGCAGGAGTTGGACGGGTCTAAGAAGATCAAAATCCTGAAGAATTAAAGAGACGAGCAACAAGTATTCACAAGGAGAGGGAGAAGGAGTTGTGAGATTGACATTGTAAACCTCAAAACTGATGATATTTCCAAAGATGGAAGACTCAGATTCAATATTTATTTAAGTAGTTATACTAAATGGAAATAGCTTCATGAAGATAAATACTCTCAATCAATGTTATTCAATAAGCTTGTGGCCTCTTGGTATACAGGCATGTGAATCACCCAATTTCCAGATTTCATTCCAAGTTAAACAGAATAGAGATTTGGAAATATATCTTTTATCTGCCCAATGACTACAAAGGGAGGGACAAACCAGCTTATATTTGTTTAACACTTAAATTTAGGACCTTCATATACTTCATTTCTTCATAGACGTATAGTGTCTGAAAAAGCTGGAGATGGGGAAAAAACTCTGCAAATCAGAACAGCTTAAACTTTCTAAGCTGTNACTGTATTTACTAATCCATCATGTACAAAAGGGAAGGAAAAAGCTGCACAGCATAAACATAATAGAAATCTTCCGGAAAACTGAATGCTAAACCAGGTATTCAGGTCTAAATTTATCTTAGGGAATTGTTGATGTGATCACATCACCATGCATATGTTTTGTATGTACCACATTTTCAGTTCTTGATGGCTCCACAGATGCAGACCTCCTTTATTTTGTTGATAAACCCCCTCTAATATTGGCAGAGGGTTTATTGTTTATCCTCATATTTCATTCCTTCATCCAAGCTGTGCCTTGCTATGATATGCTTCATAACAATTCTAGAGCAGTGTTCAATGCATTTGGCATTTCCTATGACTCATTTGCTTATACCCTTCCCTTTTTAATTTAATGACTCTTTGTTGCAGCCTTTCTCTGCAAAAGGAATGTCCTCACTCAGTGTCACCAACAGCAGTATTTTCCTGGGATATTTTCTATGGGCTGGGATCTGTGAAAGATTTCCATACAAGAGGA
>VZTT01043492.1:1323-11641 GCA_013400855.1 Buphagus erythrorhynchus | reverse complement strand
TCTCTCTTCGCTCACACTTCTATCCATTCTGGTTGCACCAGAATTTTCTCAGTCTTGAGTGTGACATTGTCTATTTTTTGTGTAATTATTACTGAGTTCTCTTTGGTAAGTAACACTATACAAAGAGATGAAATTTTCAAGATGGGTCTAGCAAAGAGCTGAATCAGAACTTTCTGTTCCAGCAAGAGATACTTGGTCAAAGGAAATTTTGGTATCCTCTGTCCCTTGCATCCTGGTTGAAAACAAAACAAAGCAACTGTAAAACTTGAATGATATTTTTTCTAACCTCAGTTAAGCTTGAGGGCAGACTTTTTTTGCATGTGACTATTTAAATTCCTATTGATATCGAAGAAAAAATAAAGATTGACCTTTTATATCAAATTTCAGCCTGAAATCCCAATAGTTTTAGACTTTTATGGATTCTGTTTTGATCATTTAGTCTTATGTGCATCACAAAGAAATGCAATTCCTTCAGCCACATCATAAATTTCATTCAGGCTAATACAATATGTATTTCCTGGGTCTAAATAAATTTATTTGGGTCACACCAAAAAGCTTCATTTTATTGCAAGAAGCTAGAACAAAAGGCTTCTCACCTTAAATTTAGAAGATCTAATAGTAACTCACAAAGCTGATGTCTTCCTTTAAGTGCTTTTGGCACTTGCTGTTGTTATGGGAATGGCTCAGGAATCTGTCTGGCAAATTCACAATAAATCCACTGATTTGTTTAAACCTTTAGGTCCGTTGCATTTAAGCAGGTTTTAAAGCTATTAAAATAAATGGGTAGCAAATGTTTTGGAATGTTTTGCAGAAGGGGACAGGTTGGTGTACTGGAAATATGCATACTTCTTTTTCTGTGCACAATATTTAATTTTTTTAATGTTGATTAAAATCGCAGTGCTTCAGAATACAATAATAGCAAATTAGATACAGTAAGCTTTAGCCATTCTTATTTTATGATAATTCTCTTTTTCAAAAGTATATTTATTGCAAAAGAAGTCAACATTTAATATAAATTAAAAGGTTGTTAATAAAGCAATAGTAATACGATTAACAGAACTGGGTCTGCCTTCTTTGGTTTATTGTGAGCTATGGGCAATTGAATAAATCCATTCTCATCTGCCAATGAAAAGTTCAGTACATTTAACAAAGCCTCAAAATTCAGCAGTAAGGTAACACAAACATGAAAATATTAGTTTACCCAAACTTTGCTTTCACATAAGTTAGACAATGGAAAACTGGAGAAGTGGACCCAAAACAGGGGTAAAATATTTCCTCTATGAACAATTTCCAAAACCAATATGCACTAGTGAAGAAAGCTGGATGCAGAAGGAGTAAGGGGCAATTTTTAACACTTTTTCTACAGATGTAGACCACAAACACTGAATTTACAGGTGTGGAGGAAATGGGTTGTTCTGTTTAGTGATTCCAGTTAATTCCTTTAACAGCTAGACTGAAAGTTTAATGTTTATTTCCTCTGATTCTTATGAGACCTTATTGTGAGGCTGCCCTCAGTGTCTGCTTTTATTCTCAGAAGTCAGAAAGATTTACCACCACAAAACATCCAAATAAGGCTCCTTAACACTCAAATTATGTTAAAGAGGGCATCATTTATTCAGGCCTGAGGTCACACAGGGAATACTACTAGCCTTACATGGATGTGTGATTCCACAAGTGTGTTGCTTATATAGAATTGCTCTGAACATATTACAGCTTACCCATTACCATAAACCCCACCCCAAGTTCCCAGAGATTCAGTCCTTTGCTTTGTGTATCATGGCGATGTAGAAACAGATGTCTTCTTACCTTCCCACTTTTTTTGCTGGAGGAACAATGTTTACATGCTTTGTTTCTCTGCTAAATGTTTCCCAGGCACAGTAAAAATTGATTTAACCCTTTTTATATCATTGTAGGAGAACATTCCCGCTTTCATTGTGGAATGAGATAACATACTTTTAACTCTCTTTTCTTTGATATTTATAAATATCTTTTAAAATTGAATATTATTGGAAGATTGTTCAACTTCCATAGGGTGCTGTAAATGTAAAATATTGAGCCTTCATGATAAATTACTTCACTGCAGCCATTTCTTTTGATTATGTAAATTCAGTTATCTGGTAGAATTTTTCTGTTATGAGCACTAGCTGAAAATATTGAACCAACATGAAGTATATGGGAGCTGAGGGATGCCACTGTTTCAATATTCACCAATTATGATCCTGTAAATAAGTGTTAACTGGAGAAAATCTGAGATGAAGGTATGAAGGGAAATGTTTCACTACCTCTTTAGATTGCATTAAATATTTTAAAAATCTTTATCTTCAGAATGCTGAGTATTTAAACTAACGGGAGGGTAAGGGGACAGGAGCTGTCACAAAGGGAAGCAGGAGGAGCAGTGATGAGCTGGGGGCAGCTGAAGTGCTGTGCCAGGGGGCNAGAAATTGCAAATTATGGGTGATGAGAAACTCCTGAACTTAGCAAGGTCTAATGAAGTGTCATATATTTTTCCCCTTCCATATGTAAGTTTGCACAGAAAAAAAAAATAGACCAAACCAACCCAAAACTTAGAGTGTAAATGAGAATGGCCTTCTGGGTTCTGCTACAGCCCTTCTGGTAACCATACATTGACTCCAATCCAAATGTCATTAGGATCTGTTGCCATCTGTGAACTAAGGTTAGATCTCAAGAGTTTTTCAAGTGCATGTAGTAATTCTGGTTTGGAGTGGAACTGCTTGCAGCTTCAGGAAGGACAGAAAACCTGGTGTGGGGGCTAGCACCTATCGCCATTATCAGGACAGAGTTGACTTCTTTGCACTATCATAAGATATTATTCAATGATAATATATTCTAGCAGCAGGGGGCCTGATATTGCTGAGTTCTTTTTTGATAGACCAGCTCAGAGCACAGCATTTGGACAGGGTTTATCAGTAGCCCTAAGTTATATGCAATTTAAGAAGCCTAGGAGTTTTTAATGCATTTCAATAACAGCTTCATGATTGACAAGATAGTAACAAGGGATTAGGAAGGTACAGTACATTCATGTATGTATTTATTGTTTGTACATATAAACACAAAAAGCATAGAATCATTTATGTTGGAAAAAAACCTGTGAGATTATTGAGTAAACAAACCCATATTCACACATGAATCTTTCACTATGACTCAGATTTCTGGGAGCTCTGAGAGGTAACAATATGCCATAACAAAGAATGTATTAAGATTATTTTGAACTATAAGAAGAAAAACATTCTTCAGTTTTCTTTAACATACTGTATCTTAATGCTACTTTAAAGATAATGAGCTATGCTGCCAAAGAGTTCCAGGCTGAGAAAGTGTATTTTGATGATGATTCACAGAATGGATGTATTAACAAGCTGAAGAAAAAATAACCCCACAAAATCAAACCTTCGGTGGGAAAACCAATTAACTATTATATAAAAATCACAAAATTTAACCACGGGGAGAAGACATCAAGTGGGTTGCCTGCATTTGTTTTTATAAAACTAACACAACTGAGATGCTGAATCTCTTTTCTTCAGAATCTAGTATGCAAAATCAACCACTCCAGTTTTCTGTATTGATATAAAGCTAAGTATTACTTATCATTAAAGAAAAATGACATTTTTTGCTCTTTTTATTTAGTTTGATAGACTGCTCTTAAAGGCTTGGTTGCACTTTGGATGCTTCACTAGGATTTTAGCTATGCCATTCCTGTGGGTCCAAGCTCTTTCCCCACTTCTTGGGTCATGCCCTGGTCACAGCACACTGCAGCTCTCATCTGACCCAAGTGTCTGGGCTCAGTGAGTGCTGTCCTCTTGGCTCATCCCAGTGATCCAGGGAGTGTGTTTGACCCTGCTACCCCTCACTGGGCTTGTTCCTGGCCTTGGTCCTTGCCATCCTCAGGAGGGTGCTCAGTGCCTGGGCTGGATGTCCTGGTGCCACTGGTGTCCCTGATCCTGGCTGAGAGAGTGAGATGGGCCCTGCCTGCTCCTTCTGTCCCAGGAAGCCCAAAGCAAGATCCCTTGTTTCCCAGAACCATGCTCCCATGGAGCCACAGACCCAAGCTGTGCCCAGGCATTGTCTTCCTTTGTATTCTGGTCAGGATTTTTTATGGTTTCTAAGCAAACACAAACTTTGGGGGACACAGTCACAGCCTGTCACTCATCTGGACCAAATAACAAATAAAGATATAATAGCAGTGTTTAAATCACAGCTGCTATGTCTGGTGCAGTTCTTTTCCAATTTTCTTAAGTAAGTGTAGGTGATCACAAAAACAGAAGTATGTAAAGCAAAAGATTCAAGATTGAAGAAAAATAAAAATCAGAACAGACCCATAGCTTGAGGTTGACTATAGTGGTAGAATCATGTACTCTGGGATAAATCAGGTACTTAGAAAAATTATTTCTCAGTATTTAATTTAAATTTATTGTAAATTTATTGTATAAATAAAAATTTACTGTCTATAAAGATTAAATATATTTAATCTTATTGTATATTCAGCACTTTGGTCATAGTAATGTACCAGTTCTAAAGTATAGTTTGCAATATACATGTAATATTAAATCAATATTTAATAATAAACTCTATGTAGTAATAATTGTAAAAGAATTAAACTTATGGAAGTGCCTTATGTTTGGTAACAACACTTGCTGGTGATTCCATGTTGTTCTTTTCATTCATCTTCCAAAAAATCCAAAACAACCCAAACCATTTTCATTAAAAAAAAAAGAAGAAAAATACAATTTTCTGTAACTCTGTATGGTTTAGTTCACCTGAGATCTAAATTTTTTATTGTTAAATTTGTGATCAAGTCAAATATTATTTCATTGTAAAACTATATTCTCTACGATAAAATACAATGGTATTCCCTTAAATGCCCCAGGTTCAAAAAATATGAGACTCGTGCTCATAGTTGCAGGAGTCTTTTAACTTATGCTTAGTGCCATCGATTTATTTTCCAGCACAACAATATTATTTTAAAGAGACATGTAATTGTGTTGCATTTTGAAAGCATTGTAAATTATGCACAAATCAACAAAGCTGTTATGTGACACTGCAGAAGGTACAACTAATGAAAATGTAATCACCAGACCTTATCATTTTAGCTGAAGTTCTAATTTAATAATGAAGTTTCGTATTCCCAAGAGCTTTCTAACATTTATTTATCTTGCCAATTTCCATTATCTAATCCAAAATAATTGTGTTGATTCTCCTAAATTATATTAATAACATCCTGGAAAGGTCTATGATTTCAAAAGGTTTATGACAATATACACATATACATCACATTAATAAGTCCATGCTGTAGTTTTACTCATTAACAAAGGTTTTTAGAATCTATAATTTAACCTTGCTGATGAACTATTCTGTGACCAGGTCACAGATTCAATTGGTTTCTTACCTCCATAAAACAAAGACTGCATCAAGAACACTGCATTCTCTTCACTTCAGAAGAGTCATATTGTTCATTTACAATATGATTTTCCATCTCTTGATGTTCCATTGTCAAATCTCAGTTCAGCTTGAAACTTAAGATGATTTTACACTCATAAAATCAATGGCAAGGATTTATAATTATTAGTAAAATATTTCATAAATATTGCAAGACTTGACCTTAACTGCTGAAGTTATTCGTTGACAGAATCTCTTCTTCGTGCAACTCCCTCCCACTGCCTGTTGGAGCAAGGAGGGAGGTGAAAGTGAGTGATCAGTGAGAAAGGCTTACTCTAGTTTGCCCTGATTAGAGAGAGAACTCTGGTTTGAGCCCCCTTTACCCTCCATATCTATCTTGAATATTCAGAAATGTTAACATCTCTAAGCTCTCTTGTTACTACTTTCCATTCTAACCTGAAAACTCCCAACCAAACAACAACCAAGTGCCACACAATCACTCATTCCACACCAATGGGATCAGCGAGAGAATAGGAAGGGTACAAGGTACAGAACACATGGGTTAGGATGACAGTTTAATAGAGAAAGCAAGAGGCATGCACAAATGCAAAGCAAAACAAGAAATCAATTCACTGTTTTCCAGGGATAGGCAAGTGTTTAGCCATCTCCAGGAGAGCAGGGCACCAAACATGTAACAATTACTTAGGAAGACAAACACCATCACTCCAAACATCCTTCACTTTTCCCTTTTCCCCCTCACTTTATATACTGAGCATGATGTCATATGGTCTGGAATATCCATTTGGTCAGCTTGAGTCATTTGTTCTGGATGTGTCTCCTTCCAATTTCCCATGCACTCCCAACTTCTTTGAAACATAGCAGTACAAGCAGAAAAGGCCTTGGCTCTGTGTAAGCCCTGCTCAGCAATAACAAAAAAAATCTCTATATTATCAGCCTGTACTCAGCACAAAGCCCAAACACATCCCCATAGCAGCCTCTGTGATGAAAATAAATTCTACCCCAGCCAAAACCAGCACAGAAGGAAATGTACAGCCAGTGGAAGCATGGACAGAGAACCTGGGAGGAATACAGGGATACTGTTATTATGAGTAGGGATGGGGTCATGGAATTTAAGGCACGGAGGTAATGGGACTTGNCCTGCTCAGCAATAACAAAAAAAATCTCTATATTATCAGCCTGTACTCAGCACAAAGCCCAAACACATCCCCATAGCAGCCTCTGTGATGAAAATAAATTCTACCCCAGCCAAAACCAGCACAGAAGGAAATGTACAGCCAGTGGAAGCATGGACAGAGAACCTGGGAGGAATACAGGGATACTGTTATTATGAGTAGGGATGGGGTCATGGAATTTAAGGCACGGAGGTAATGGGACTTGGTAAGGGATGTGAAAAATAGCAAGACAGGATTTTATGTATACATAGGTTAGAAAAGAGGTGCACCTTCATCAGTTTTTGCAGATAAGACCAGGCTGACTGGTGCAGGTGACACAACAGAAGGAAGAGAAGCCATTGAGAGGACCTTGGAAAAGCTCAAGAATTGGGTGCATGAGGACCCCATGAAGTTCAACAAGTCCAAGTGCAAGGTGCTGCACCTGGGTGGAGGCAATCCCAGACATGAGTAGAGATTGGAAGAAGAGCTTCTTGGGAGCAGCCTTGCAAAGAAGGACTTGGATGTTCTCAGGTCGAGAAAGCTGGGTGTGAGCCCACAGTCCATGCTGGCAGCCCAGAAAGCTGAGCGGATCCTGGGCTCCATAAAAAGAGGGGAAGCCAGCAGGTCAAGGGAAATTATTCTCCCCCTCTATTTTGCCCTTGTGAGACTCCACCTGAAATGCTGCATCCAGCTCTGGGGTCCTCAGCATGAGAAAAACATGAACCTCTTCGAGCAGTTCCAGAAAAGGACCACAGAGATGATACGTAGGCTGGAGCAGACAGAGAGAGCTGCGATTTTTCAGCCTGGAGAAAAAACTGCAGGGAGACTTCATTGTATCCTTCCGGTACTTAAAGGGGGCCTATAAACAAGAGGAGATCAATTTTTTACACAGACAGATAAGGATAAGGGGGAAGGGGTTTAAACTTTAAGAGATTTAGATTAGATGTTAGGAAAAAGGTCTTTACTCAGAGGGTAGAGAGGCACTGGTGCAAATTGCACATGGAAGTTGTGGATGCCCTGCCCTGGAAATGTTCAAGTTCATATTGCACAGGGCCCTGAGTAACCCATGCTTAGTGGGTAGCATCCTGCCCATGGCAGGGGGCTTGGAAGAAGGAGATTTTCATAGTCCCTTCCAACCCAAACCTTTCTGTCTTTTTTTAATAATGCATAAAACAAAAGTTTAATTTGATAAAAGAATTGCTGCAGAGAATACACACAAATAATTCCATAGTAATAAAATAGCAACATTTATTCAAGTACTTTGATATATTTTCTCTCTAGTTCTAAGCAGTAAGTTTCATTCTTGATATGTTATATTGCTAGTCCCTTTTCCCCATGCTGCAACATCCTCATTCACTCTCTGTTACATAGAGATGAAAAGTCCAAATAAGTCATCACATCCTTTTCTAGCTTCTAAGGAAACTTCCTTCCCATCTATCTTTGATTATACACTAGTTAGAATCTTAATCAGTGTAGAATAAGAAGATTTTCAAAAATATTTTCTGTAGCTTGAAGAGAAAATGCACCCACCACGCCAAGCTGCACCACATACAGTTCACCACCCCCACAGTATCTACTAAGTCACCAGAGTGACAAGAGCTTTTTAGAGTACAAGCAAAGCCCCCAGATCTTTTTGCCTGGCACAAATACTAAATGCCTCTGTTCCTGTTACACACCTCCACCACTGCTTATGTCTGTGTGATTCCCCTGTGGCCCCGGGGAAGACAACACCAGAGCAGATGAACACATTGCAGCCTGTGAAGTTTCCCATTATGGAGCAGGTAAATGTTTCCTGAAGGGACTCTGTCCTGCAGAGAATGCATGCTGGAGCAGATTTTCCTGATGAGCACTGCGGCACACATGGAGGAAGGAGCTGAAGAGAGAGATAGTTATGGCTTGACTACAGCCCCCACTCCCCAGTCTGCATTTCAATCTGCTGCCTGGGAAGAGGGGAGGTGGAGGAATTAGGAATGAAGGAGTAAAGTTGAGCCTGAAAAAAAGGGAGGGGGGAGTGCAATATTTCAGTCTGTGTTTCTCACCATCTTAATCTATTTTAATTGGCAATAAAAAAAAAAATCTCCAAATCCAGTCTGTTTTGCCTGTGGCAGTTGGTAAGTGGTCTCCTTGTCTTTGTCTCAACCCATGAGCATTTACATCTTACTTTCTCCCCTGTGTCCTGTTAGGGAGGGGGAATGAGAGAGCAGGTAAATGGGATCTGGCAGCTGGCCAACCCAGCACAGCAGTGTATCAAAGGTTGTGCTGCTAGAAGTCACAGCAATAACCAAGTGTCTTTAGAACTCTTAAATGATTAGTAACTCTATTGTTAATATTTTGGAAATGGTTAATTTTCTAAAGTTGACATTTATGTTCTGAATCCCTGTTATTTTCCTGAGCTTCCTCTATACAGAAGTAGAGCCCCTCAAATTGACATTTGCTACTTGAAATTGGTTAAAGAAGTTGCTTATGTATGTATCCTCCTTGAAATATAAACTGGGGTTTGAAAGAGACTTAAACTCTTTCAACAGATGAAAGAATGAACAAGGAGAACCACAGAGTTGCTTAACAGATAGGGCAAGGAGTCCACATAGAGATACATAAACCACAGTCAGCCCACAAAACTCACCTGACAAGCAAAAAGAGACAAGATTAAAAATATTTAAGAACTTGATGTAAATAAGTCTTCTACAGCTAAATTAATTGGAACAAAAACTAATGGATGCAACAAAAGCAATCTATAAAGGAAAACCTTTTGGTTTTGACAGGCTATTTAATAATTTTCTAGTACATGAGTCCCTGAACATCTTATATTCCAGTTACATGGTTATGATAAGAAATAAAATACTCACAAACATATAAGATCATTCTTTGATCTATTGAAAGAGTTGTAGGCTCTTTCAAAACCCAGTTTAAGTTTCAAGGAGATCATATATATTAAATACACACTGCTGTTATAAGACAGTTTTATTTAGGATTCCTTAATACAGCAAAGTATCAAAAATTAGAGGAAAAAGCTCATGAAGGAGGAAAATAGATCTATGGGTGCATCCCTGCAAATAAACTTTACACACAAATGGGGCTTCTTTGTCTGAAGACTGCTGACATCAGATGGTTCATGTTCTTACAACAAAACTCTCCTTTCTCCCTTCAACTAGAGTAGGCAAATACATGTTGTGTACCAGGTTCTGTCCTCTGCTACTTCCTGAACAGTATTTGAGTTTTGTTTAGGACAGTACTAGTTGGTGCAGGCTGAAACCATAAAGTCCACGTCAAGAAGTGAATAGTAAGGGCAGTTGTGAGCCAGTGCTCAAGCTTGAATCTTGACAAAGCTTTATTTACTTGCAGAGGTGCAGCATGCCATCCTTTCTGTAAAATCAAATTCTCTTCTCCAGGCTGAACAAACCTCTATCCCTCACTCTCTCTTCAAAGATCAAGAGCTGCAGCCCTTTAATCAATTTAATACTGAGAGTACTTCTGCAGCTTCTGTTTGTATAAAGAAAACAAACAAAAAGCCAGCTAAAGAGCAGACCGATATTTGCAAACATTCATAAAATTCTGTCTTAGCTAGGATTATGCTCCCTTGGGTTAACCATGTTAGCAGCTTTTCAGGAAATAGAATTAAATTGTACTTACACCATTATAGAACTACAGCATACTATGATAAAATAATGATTTTTTCTGTTTCACTCTAAATGCTTCTTAGGATAAACTTAGTTTTGTTTGTTTCAGAGTTTGGTTTTGAGGGTTTTTTTTTTTGT
>VZTT01043491.1:0-10494 GCA_013400855.1 Buphagus erythrorhynchus | reverse complement strand
TTTTTTTTTTTTTTTTTTTTTTTAAGGAAAGCACTCAGCAAGAGAAATAAATAAATAACTTGTTCTTTGTATTCGAAATCAATTCTTCAACTATTTATTTTTTCTTGTATCTGACTCTTTTTCCTTCTAAATCTATCTCGGAGTCTTTGATTTATTTTTTTAATTACAATTGCTGCGGTTAAACCCATCTTGTCTGACAAATAGAAACGGAAAGAATCACAGAGAATATTTTCACTTGCAACAGAGGATGCCAAAAATTTTCTTGCTTATGCCTGAATTTTGAAAACTTGTTTGTTTTGGTTTTAATCCAGCAACTGTAGCTTTTCACACAGTTTCTTTACCTCTGAAACATCCAGATTCAATTAGAAAACAAAGAGGTAAATCCTTTCCTCCGTGGATGTGAGACGAAATTTGGTGGAATGGCTTAGGGAAAAAAATTCCTGCTTAATATTTCTAAACTCTAAAATCTCCATGCAGTGTTGGGTGAGTCACCAAACATGCTGGAGATTCACCTTGGGTACATGACAAGATAAACTCTACAGAATAATAAACCATATGAAGATGGGTGTATGTGACAGGGCAGAAATAATTGGCACAAGAACTTTGTGGGATATTAAAGGTTTTTCTGCTCGGACAGCTTGAGCTGTCATGTTCCACTTGAGCTCGTGTTTTCCTTATCCTCCCCCAAAATCTAGGCAGGAATAATCTGGGCTCTTGGCAGTTCTGCTCCTCTGCTTTAGGGACTGGAATCTTCATCATTAAAAAAAAAAAAAACAGCAAAACATCATCAGGATGAAACCTCATCAGGTTCTTCTGTGATCTGTGTTTGCTCCTGGGTTTTTCTTACATTCCAAGTCGTCCCAAGCTTATCTGCCTCGGAGTTGCCCTGTTGGTTTTGTGGTTTCCACAATACCATTATCCTTCTGCACTGTCTCATGGAAAATCCCTCCAGACAGCCAAAGAAAGACCTTGAATGTGAGGGAGAGATAAAGGAAGGGACTAAAATTGTGTGGCCAAACCTGCAGAGAGGGAGTGGGTGTAGATCAGAGGAATTACATTCACTCACACCACGGTGGATTTCAGTCACACTGGTTATACTTTACCTGTTTTTTTTGTAAATTCTGTTTATTAGAGTTTGTTTTGTTTGTGTTTTTTAGAAATTCTTGTAGCCCTGTAAGATCCACCCTCCTGCAAATCACTTCAGTGCATTTAAAACCAGAATACAACGACACCTTTTGCTGTGGTAAATAGAAGTGACGTGGTTCTTTATCTTTCCAGATTCTTCCTAAAATTTTTTCTCAAGTGCAATCAGAATTGCTTGAAAACAGCAGGAAACCCAAGAGATATGAGACGGTTCCAGGTAAGTCTTAAAGGCTCAGCATTAACCTGTCTGCCTTTGTTCTTCTTCTCCTTTCCCATCTCCTCTCTCCCACGTTGCTCCTAATAAACATGATGACAATGTATGAAGAGCCGTAGCAGACAGTGTTAAAGTTTTTTCTCTATTTGTTGTGTTTAAACCCTTTTTTTTTTTTTTTTTTTCCTTTTTCCCTTCCCTCTTTTTCCACCCTGAATCCCCAGGGGGAAGTGCTGTACTGTACCAACCAGCAGTGGATATTTGATTTGACACCCTCGGGCAAAGCACTCACACATACAGCTGCCCACAGCAGGGATCGTGCTTGTGATATTTAGATGCCTCAGAATTTTTCAAAGTAGCTCTGTACGTGCTACACAAGCAACCTCCTCATTTCCTACCTCTTTCCCTGTTATTTTTTTTGTTTTTTAACACTCTCACATCCTCCCTTCAGCTTCTTTAAAAAAAAACAGCAACAAACCAAGAAGCCAAAATAGTGCTGGCCACTTTAAGATCTCACAGCAAAAGCAACAAGCCCCAATGGACCCTGACCCAGCTGCTTTGCAGGGAAATCTGCCCCTGGATTGTGAATTCCAGCTCCCAGAAGGAGCAGAGGACAGGGAGGGTGGCACTGGGGAGAGCAGGGGCAGGCACAGCTCTCGTGCCCTCACATTTAGGCAGCTGTGTGCAATAAATGGGAAGGTTTCACCTGCAGCTCAGCCCCTGGGCAAGAGCCAAGGGAATGGTCCAGCCCTGAGAGCCTGGGTGTGGTGTCAGACCCCTGGGGCAGGGGAGGAAAGTGGGGCTGGGGGTGACTCTGGGGCAAGGCTGAGGCACAGTGGTGGAGTTGGGTGCTTGGGCTGCACCCCACATTTCCTGGGTGACCTCTGAGCCATTGTCCCTCTCTTTTCACCTCTGGTTCCAAATGGGGTCACTCCCCTTGGTGAAACTCCCTGCTCTTGGTCCAGGAGAGCCTTGGAGCAAATCCTTGAGTCCTCTGCCAGCCAGAGCCTCCAAAATCCACTGCTGGAACCCAGGACCACCCTCGAAAACGCTGCTTGTTCTCCTTGGTGTTGTGCCCTCACTGTCTCACACCTCTAATAAAAATTGGATTTTAGCTCACTGGGGGATGTGTGGTTTTCCTGTGGATCCCTGACATGGGAAGGAGACATACATAGGTTTGGCACTTGATGCTCCATTGCTTCATATTTCATGTTTTGTGTTTACTTGCATCAGTTTCCTCATTTATAAATGGAGTTAAAACTCCACAGGAGTTTACTGAGTTGCTTCAGACTTTCCATCAAAATGTGTTCTCATAGAAAAAGAGATTTTTATTTTCCTTCCGCTTCTGCTAGCAATGAAAAATTTAATAATTAAAAAAGTTTCAGCTTTTACGAGAAATCCTGTAAAATGAAAGCTTTTGAAAGCTCAGAAAAATTAAAGAAATGCAGGCAAAAGAAAAATTAAAAAAAAAAAGATTTATTAGCTTTTTGTTTGGAGCACGAAGAAATTTAAAGAAAAAGTCCTGACCAACCTAATTTTTTTCACCATTAGTTTAAAGAGACTGCAGTGACTTCTTCACTCTGTGTTTTTTAGAGATGATAAGACACGAGGAAAAAAGAGGTGCTCATTGTCAGGAAATTTATACTGAGATTTTTTTTCAAGTGGCAATTTCCATAAAGAAAAGAAACAGCAATTAGTTATCATCTGCCAAGAATGCTAAAAAATCTGGAAAGCAGAAGAAAACCTCTTTTACAGCACGTAAACACTTCTTGTTGGCTCTTGGAGGCAGTGAGGAGAGCTGATTGTGGAATGTCAGGAAACATAAATAACCTCATTTTTTGGGAGGTTTTGTTCTGAATTTGTAAAATGTTGTGCCCAGGGCTCTCCTGATTAACACCTGGGCACCTCAGGCACTGCCACAATACACAGAATATTGGTGGCAACTGCCAAAAGAGAAATTCTGCACCCAAACACACTGGGATATTGGAGAAATCCAGCTCTGACTTCAAACCCATGCGGGCCACTCCCAAAAAATCCTCAAATCCTTGATTTCCATCAGATGCTGAGCTGCAGGATGAGTTTGGATCTAATTTTTTTTTTGGGGGGGTGGGGGCAGAAATCTCTCTGTGGTCTCAGCATTATTTTTGGTGTCACCTCACCCAAACAGGGATGTGGCAGAGCCCAGCAGCCTCAGGTGTCCAGGGAAACCTGGACCAGGGAAACTGAGCCCAGCCCTGCAGGACCACATGGATGGGGATGGAATTCCTCCATTCCTCAGCCCTGCAGGACCACATGGATGGGGATGGAATTCCTCCATTCCTCAGCCCTGCAGGATCACATGGGTGGGGATGGAATTCCTCCATTCCTCAGCCCTGCAGGACCACGTGGATGGGGATGGAATTCCTCCATTCCTCACCCATCCTGTATGGGACACAGCCTGGCCTTGTTTTTGATCTCTGTACCAAAATCAGCTTTTTATCGAGGAGAACGAGCTGGGATTGACTCCTCAGCTGGGTTTTCTGTCCCTGAAGGTGCCAAGCTGGGAAAACAGAGCCAAGGTTTTGTTTCTCTGGGATAACTTCAACTCCTCCTGCACTTCCAGTCTTTGGGAGCTCATCCCCTCTGAGTCTCAGTGTGAGAATTCAGTTCAGGCCCCCAAAGTAATCAAGATCAGGCTTTAAAAGCACTAAGTTCAGTTCACTTTTTTATCAAACCACCCCCTCAAAATGCCAACCCGTTCTCAGAACTGAAACCTTTGAGACACCTTGCAGAATTCTTGAGGTTTCTGAGTGAGACCAAGATCTTCATTCAGCCTCCTTCAAAGCTGGACACGTGGGTTGCTGAGCTTTATTCTGGGCTGCAGAGGTCAGTGTGGATAAAAAAAGATACAAAAAGTGGCTCAAATTGCTAAAATTTGACACCTTGGGAATAACAAAGCTCCGTGTTCCAAAGCAAATTAGCCATGATGAACAGTAAGGACAATAGGCAAAGACAGCTTGTTTTCTGTCTGCCTCCTGGTTTCTAAGGATAGCAACATTACTTCCCTGAACAAAACCAAAGTTTGGAGTGTTCTTGGACACCCAGTGGCTTCTGGACACTTCTTTTAGTTTTGGTTGTTTCTTTTTTTTTTGGTGTTTGTTGAGTTTTCTGTTTTAAAAGAAATTCTTTTTGCCTGCTGCTTGTTGGACATGGTCTGTCAGCAACCCTGAAAGTCAAAAGTGGAGGGAAAAAATTTGCTTTAAAATATTAGTGGTCTGTTTGCACACTTTGGATGTGTTAATTTTCATTTTAATTGTTAACATATTCACCAGGCACAGTAATGAATGTGCAGAGTTGTCTGTTAGGTTTGAGGGATAGTTTTGCATCCTGACAGTGCAGGAACCTGTGAGCAGAGTAAAAGCAGGGTCAAAAAGCACAGTGCAGTAGAGTGGTTTATTCATTTCATGATTTAATTCATTATGTTTCAGTCTTGGGCCATATCTAAAACCTCTGCTGGTTTTTCCCCAATAAATTATTTGTACAGCTGTTGTTATTAAGTCCCTCCTTTTCCAGACATTTCCAAGCACTTCACTTTCCTTATGCAAACAGAATTCTGCAGCAATGCTCATCTAAGCGTGTTTTAATTCCTATCTATGTTCTTCTGCAGAAGAAATATTTTCATTTTCAATGGAGTAGTGCTTGTCAAACCTCCAGGAGACATCACAATTCTCTTTTTCTTCTGTGGTTATTGAACAGGAGAGCAGAGAGGATCCTTCTACCAAAATTCTCATTTAAATCACCGCTGAGACTGGGCCTGAAAGGGTCTCATCCAGCACCACTTTTGCTCTTTAATGGAGCTTTAATGAAAGCCCAAACCTGAGGCTTTGGTGATGAGACACAAACACAAATAAGAGATGTGGAAATAGTGCCTTACAATGCATCCTGCTGAGTTTTTCAGCACGGAGCAGTGGTTACTCATGACTGGAAAAGTGTCAAGCTAATGCTTCTGATTAAGGATGGGTGTGAAGCTGCACAGTTTGGGCTGGGTTTGGCTCAGCCCCAAAGTTCCAAAGCTCTGGGATCCAGTGTCCAAGGCTGGCCCCAGCCTCACTTCCAGAGCCATTACAAGATTCAGATATCTCACACTATGCTGGTGATATATTAAGATAAATTAAATGTTAAGTTTCATGTGTGTCATTAAAAAAAAAAAATAATAAAAAAAAGGGGGTGGGGAGAGAAAGGGGAGGAAAGGTTACATTAACACTGCATTGTAAATTTAATGCAGCTCCAGATGCCTGAGGAGCTGTGGTTTTTTTTATTATAATTCTTTAGTTTGGAGAGCAACACCAGCTGCTTTGTGATCCCATTGACTATTGGAAATTTGCTTTGATATTAAGTAGAGCTCCAAAAATATAATGAAATTCTCTTGCTTTCCTTTTTTCTTTCAACCAAATGCAATGACTTTGTGCTGTTGAAAACCATGTTTTACATCAGAAGTTAAGGAATGTGTGATCATTGTTTTACTGGGGGATTTTTTCCCCTGCAGTAACATGATTTTATTGTGAGTCACTACTTCAATGTCTGTCAGTGGCTAAAGCAGGGAAAGAGAATCTTTCTAGAGCTAAAGGAAAGGGAATATTTCTAGAACTCAGGGATATTTTCATGGTTACTTGATGGCTGCCCAAAACCCACAGAGATTGAGCAATATGTCCTTGTGAATCTAACTGAAGCAAATATTGGTTATTTATCAATTATGATATTTCTAAATAAAGCTGGTGGGTGGAAAACTGAGGCAAAAAATCATCCTAAAAATCACCTATTCAAACGCAGGGTTTGAGTTCAGCTCCTCTGCAAATTGAGTTTACATAGACATTGTTAAGCAGGGCTGTGCTCTCAGTGAGAGATTCTCCCAGGAATGGAACTTTAAACAAAAAAAAGTAAAATAAAAACTATGCCCTCCATTTAATGAGGAATTCTCCTGCAGAACTTGATTGAAGCCCAGTGATATTTAATGGTAACGACCGGTGTGTAGAGGGGAACAATAATTCTGTGGAATTAAGATGAGGCTCTTCAGCTGAAATGCTTCAGCTGAGACCTGCTGCTCACACATTAGGCTGCTGCTGGTTGGGAATTCTGCATCCTCCAGGAGCCCAGTGATTAAACAGGTCCTGCAGTGCCAGGGAGGGGTACAGGCAGCAGAAATTGGTATTAACAGTGGTCAGCTTTGAACCAATGTCCTTTTTTAGGAGCAAAAAGAGAAAGGTCAGTAATTGCCCTGTGTTTTCAGCAGAAAACATGTAAAGGAGTGATTCCTGGCAGGTACCCCCCCTTCCTCTAGATGCTCTAGGGAGGAAGAGAAAGGAAAAATAACAAGGTGCATCCCTGGGGAGGTTTTCTTCCTGACCTCGGAGTGGTTGGATCAGTTCATCATCAGGCATGTGAGCAGAGCTGGCTGGGGCTGGGATTTCACAGCTCTGAGGGGTCTGTG
This sequence comes from Buphagus erythrorhynchus, assembly GCA_013400855.1. Lineage (NCBI taxonomy): Eukaryota > Metazoa > Chordata > Aves > Passeriformes > Sturnidae > Buphagus > Buphagus erythrorhynchus. The sequence continues at coordinate 3,673 of VZTT01043491.1, read as the reverse complement.
TCACTCAGGGAAATGGAAAATGATTAACAGGGGTGGGATGGCGTTGGGAGTTAGGAATGTAGGCTGTAGGAAGCAAAAAGGATGGCAAGGATAAAACAGAACTGCCCTAAATGGGAATCCTGATGGGGAGCTGTGCCAGGGATTCCCGTGGTCAGGCTGGGATTGGGATAGGGATCACTGAGCTGCTGGGAGAGGTGAATGCTACATGGAATAATCATAATGGGGGACTCATTTCCCGGGTAAAAATTGCAAAACAAGTGCAGGTGGTGTCAGCAGAGCCTGGGCCTGTTTCTGCAGGGGACAGATTTCCTCATTTGGTCCTGCCTGATCCAACAAAAGGTGATGTTAGTTTAGATTCTGTGTGACTAAGGGAAGGACTGACTCAATTGCAAGAGAAAAAAGTACTCAAGAAGTGTAATGTGCTCAGATCTGAAGGCCAAAAATCCATGGGGAAAGAAAGTTCCCAGAGTGATGTCTCATCCATTAAAAACAAACCACAGATGAGATCCACCGTGTCTCACACTGCCAGCAGAAAGGAGGGAATTTGCTGCATTGGGCCCCTCTGATTTCTTGTTTGGGTATAATACACTGGATTAACTACAGTCAAAAGAGAGCAGAATGACATTGGAACAGATGCAGGAATGGGGCATTAGGGGCACAGGGGCTGGACAAGAGCTTGGCTCAAATACTTGCACTGAGGAGGGATGGAACTGCTCTCTGAAATCACCCCCAGGTAGGTCAGGAAGGGAAATAATAATTTTAAAGTTAATGTTAAGTATAAACTGACCAGGAATAAATTGAGGCTGTAAGCCATAAATTCCCTCATCAGGCTTTTAAACAGGATGAGTGTCAAAGGCAGAAGGTGGAAATGGTTGCAGATGATTTTCTGAAAGCAGCTCCCATTATCTGTGGATAAAAGCAGGAGAAAAGGTGTCAGTGACCCAGGAGTGGTGTCCAGCCCCTGTGTCCCAAGATCCTTTAGATTCCCTGGGGTGAAAAATGCCCAGTTTGCCCTGTGAGCTCCCAGTTTGCAGGCTCAGGGTCCTGGAGAGGACTTCCCAAAGAATTCCATGGATGTTTTGAGCAGAGTGAGGCTGCTGGCATTTTTCACATTGTTTATCTTACTCCTAATCCAGCTTAAGCAAACCTACCATATCCAGGCTCTCCTCCTGTGTTACTCCCTCAACCAAAATTCCTGTTGACATCAGTGGGAGCCCTGTCCAAGCCTAGGATGAGGCCTGACATATTTCCTTCCACTCAAATGGAAATTATTATTATTATTATTATTATTATTATTATTATTGTTGTTGTTGTTGTTAATTTTTTAAAATCCTCATGGCAGTTTTTTTTTTTTAAAGTTCAAATAACACAGTGCTGTGACTAGAGAGTTTAAGGGAAAGTGCATCAGGAATTCAATATTGTTTCCAGATGTACGATGTCATAAAGAATTTTTTCCACACTTGGAATGGTAAGAGGAATTTTTTGAGAGAGATCATTTACACAGTGATGAGATATGTTACATGTAAGTCAATGCCTGTATGCCTGGAATGTTTGTACCATATGTCTAAATAGGTGTCTGTGACTGATACAGGTTTTATATCTGGGGATGTGAATGGATTTGCATATCTGTGATTTGAAGAGCAGCACACTTTAGAATATAAAAATGCTGATATAACATAGATGGGGGAGGGAAATTTGTAGTACCCAGGTGGAGGTTTGTAAAGAAACACAAACCCCTGAGCTGTGCAGGGAGGTGAAGGAGGGGCACTGCAGCTCAGAGAAGCCGAGTTTAATGTGCTAAAGACACTTTGGCTGGATGTCACGGGAGGTGAACCCTCCCCGTGGGTTCTGAGCCAGGATTGCATTACAGAAATCCACCTGGGAAACAAAAATAACGTGGAGATCCAGCCCCAGCATTTCTGCAGGTCTGCTGGGGAATCACTGCTCCGTGGCTGTGGCCTCCCAGCTGATAAGAAGAGACCTTTGCAGATTGGCAGGGAGAACCTCAAGGAGTGTGAAAACAGCTCAGAATCCTGTAATTCCCCCAGAGTTCTGGGGGAGATGGGATCTGTGTTTGGGAGGAGGAAGGAATAACACATTGCCCTCTCTGTTCCTTTCTTGCTTGCTGTCCTCTGAAACCCCAGCAGAGGTGACAGTTTGGTCGAGCTTTTGGGCAGCTGGAATCTTAACAGATTCTTAAACAGAATCTTAAACAAAATCTTAAGTTTTCATGCTGTCTGTGCCCAAACTTTGGCCCTAATCCATGGCCTACCTGACCTATTTTGTTGTCCTCAGATCATTCCCTTTGGATCAAATTTTGCATTAACAAATGGTGTCAGGTAAAAGATCATCCACTGAGAGTAGGCAAAGAAGCCAAATTATCATACCCAAGAAGTAGTGCCATCAGGGCAGGAGAAGAAAAACTCAACAGAACCATTTGCCAGTGGGCAAAAGTCAGAATTTAAATCTCCAGGGAAGTTTGCACATCACCTTTCATCAGCACTAAATACAGGGGTTTTTTAAAAGGGCTTGGACTATTTTACGACATTGGGAGAACAAGTGGTGTTGATAAATACGTGTTCAGGAGGGTATTGGCAAAAGTGCACAGAAATGGTTAACAAGGTAATGGTAAGAAATGTTGACCTTGATTTGTTTAGCTAAGATGTAAAGATTTTTGAAGGTCAAAGGTGGTCTTGTGTAGTGTTTTGGAGTCTAACTGTGTCTGACCCTCTAACATTAAGCTGCTGTGGCCTGCAGTTTTGAAGAGTGAAGCAAACCAGGGGGAAAGAGGGAAGGGGGAGAGAACAGGAAATGGAGTGAGGTGTTTCAGGAAGTTGTCAGGAGTTGACTGATTGATTCCAGATGGAAAGGGTCACCCTTCATGACCCAGGAAATACTCACTGGGGGAAAGCAGTTGGCTTGTGAAAGGGAAGGGCCTGGGAGTGAGAGACCATGGTGGAATGCACATTCCTCCTCCTCTTATCCATAAAACATTGGTTTTTAATCTCCAGAATAAAATAATTGTATTGTGATCTCCATCTGGCAAGAGAGAATGGCTGGGGCAAAGTGAAGAAGTTCAGTCATTTTGATGATTTCACGTGTCCTTTCTCCACAGCACGGATGAGGAGTTGGGTGGTGGTGGTGTAGCAATGACAAAGGTCTCTGCTGAAATTCGGGTTACAGCAAAAAACCTCCCAGACTCTGAGAAGGTTCTGCTCCAGATCTGGACTTTGCATCTCATCCTGTCCACGGGACTGCTGTGTTTGTTCACCCTGGGTCTCAGCCTGGGACAGGCCAAGGGGCTCTGGCCCTCCTGCCATGGATGGGAGGGGTGGATAAAAATGGAACCACACATGGAGAGAGGTCTGGAAGTGCATCTTGCATTCCTGCTGGCTCAGGGAGCAGAGGATGCTCAGCACTTCTCTCCTGGACTGGTTCTTGCCATTGCTGTGGGGGTCTCTTCATCTCCTACCAACATGATTCCAACACTGACCTCTGCTCTGGGACAGTGACAGGAGCCAGGGAACAGCTGGAGCTGTGCAGGGAGGCTTAGGCTGGAGAGCAGGGAAAGGTTGGATATTGGGAAAGGTTCTTCCCCCAGAGGGTGCTGGGCACTGCCCAGGGTCCCCAGGAAAAGGGCACAAGGCTGCCAGAGCCCCAGGAGAGCTTGGAC
>VZTT01043490.1:3093-18368 GCA_013400855.1 Buphagus erythrorhynchus | reverse complement strand
GCATTAAATTTTAAATGTAAAATTTTTACAACATATATTGAAAATTTTAAAATTTTAATCTTTATTTTGTATAGCCACAAGTATCAGAACTTTGAGGTTTCACAAAAAAATGGAAGACCACCTGTTCAGCTCCACTTGTCTCGTGCAAGGTGACTTCGTTATGATTTCAGATATGTCACAGCTGAGGAATAACTTCTTACTTGTGTAGATGAACATGTGTAGGAAGAGAATGTTATTAGTGTACTCCTACTGCAAGCAAAGCAATTTGAACATATTAGCTTCAGCTGTAGTTGCTTTTTAAATTGCTTTTGTCATCTATAAGGTCAATGTAGAAGGAGATTTTACAGAAAAGAGTAAGAAAAGGGGGCAATAAAATGATACTGAAAGCAAAGAGGAAGAAGAAATATATCCAGGTGGTTTTGTATTGGAGGTGAAGCATTGTGAACAATTGTAGTTGAGCAAAACAGACAATGAAAGGGATTAGGGAACATAAGAGAACAGACTGTTAGCTCCAACCATGAAGTGATGGAATGGAAGGACAATTCAATAAGATGATAAGAATGAAAGTCTGAAACTCTTTAATGAAATACTTTAGTGAGGCATTGCCTTAGATAATGTTGGAGCTCTACAAAGATCAGCTGCCTCCCACCTCCCACTTTTATTATCCAAGTCTAAAATTCAGATCCTCAGGGCAGCTGCACTGTTACCAACCAAACCTGGAAGTGTCTACAGCCTGCAGGTACCTAATCTGAGGTTTTTCTGTGAAAGGAGCTGTTTGAATAGAGATTTGAAGAAAGGCAAGAACCTCATAAGCCAGGGATTTCTTTGTCTGATCCCTAGAAAACTCACAAAGTGTTTCCTGCAGGTCTCTCTTAATAGTCACAATCTGGTGATCATTCTCAGCACATGGTTAAGCCTCACCTAATGTGACCTTAGAGTGGCTTTAATTGCTCGTGTTCTTCTTTGTACTAAATACCTGGATGTGAATGGTCTCTGGAAAGTGAATTCTCATTTCACTGACCCAATTCACTGACCTAAACTAAACTGTGACCCAGAGAGCCATCCCTTTTCTCATCTGTTTTATCTCCTTTCTCTTCTCTCCTCCTTCCAATGAACAAATGACTTTAATTACTTTCCTTTCCAACTGTGTGCTGGAATAGCCATGCTAAGATCCCTGTCAACCTTTCCCTGAAGGCATCTTATGTGATGTGGGAAAGGCAAAGGCAGGTCTTACCAGAGAGGTGCAATGGTGGGAAGGTGGGATGGGAAGAAGCATCCCAGCTTCTAGGGAAAGGAATGCTTTTCCTGAGTAGTTTAATGGAGTACTGAGTAGCCTAACCTGACTGTTTTTGTTTTTAAAGGACTGTGTTTATTTGGGCAATGCATATGTTTGGCCTTCCAAGGACAAACAGACCATTGGAGATGGTGAACACTCTGTGTGCACATGGCCTTTTCTAATGGACTGTGGTGGAGTGATCTGGCAGTTTTGCCACTTTGAGGGTACTTTGCTCTCTAGGTCACTGGCACAAAGAGTATTTTTGATGTCAACATAGAACAAAGTTCCTGTGATCAGCTGCCTGTTTACTGCAAACTCACCTATGGCTAAAGCCTGTTTGGAAGTAGAAGAAAATCCAGTACAGCAGGACAGTGAACTCTCTGGAGCAAAAGTCTACAACAAGCCTTCTCCCAGGCAAAAACAATGGGCTTGTCCACATAAAATTCTCTTTCTGCCAGGCTCCTAGGCACCCTGAATGCTGGATCCCCAAATTTCTTGATCAAGGGGAAGACTATTTAGACTTCGTTTTTGTTGAGTAAACAGACACTGTCTTCCTCAGAAATATCTGCAAATCTGGCATGGCTTCTCACACAGCTCTGCACAGTTAACTAATCTGTGTTTCACTAATGCACACATTAATATAAAAAATCGAGTATAAAAAATCAAGAAATAAACATCCTGCCTTTTCTCTTAAGAGCATCTCCTGTTGGTTAAGCTTTCCACTGTCGAACCTTTCACTGCTTGTGTTGTGCTTGAGGAAGCAGCTAACCAACTGCAGCTCTTTCAGTGCCACACAGCAGTACATTTTATGTAATTTTCACATAATTTTGCGGGCTCTTCTCTTTATTCTCCAAAAGCTCTTTTTAAATATGTGTTTTTAAAGTGGACATCAGATAGATAGGGTATCCTGGCAAAATCCTTTTCATACTCCACTGCTCATGCAATAAAATTTCTTCTTTCTTTTTTTGCTAATCTGTGAAATTCTCCTTCTTATGATGATACAATTTCAAACTCTTACTGTCAAATGCTGAATTGGATTCTGTTTTCCATGGTTCAGAAATTTTCTTTCTCTTCATTGCAGCAGAAATTTTATCCATAAGAACCAGCCAAAGTATTTATAGCAAATAATTAATTACATTAGTCTCTATTTTTCTGCAACTTTGGAACTGTTTGTTGCATCTATTATGCATGACTATTTCAATCCATTTGCTGTGCACAGGCTACTTGTTCCAACTGTGTCTCTGGCTGTTCAGTTCTCTTGTTCAATCTACTTGGCATTTTAAAATGAAAAATAGACCTTGTCATGAGACTGTGTACTGAATCTGACAGACATTTGCTCTGATCTGCTCTAATAATTCTTTTATTTGTGCATATTTATACCCCAGAAAAAGGAAAAAAAATCAGAAGTAAAACTTGTGATATTAGGTTGTTCTAAGGAATCTACAACAGTTAAAGAAAAAATTTTGATAATTTTCAGTGTCCAAATGGAGCACTTCTTTCTGTCATTTGCAACACATTGCAAATCATAATGAAGTCACCTTGCACAAGACTTCAAAATTACAGTAAATGAAAATTAATTGATTTTTAAGGGAAACCAATAATTACAGAAATTTTGACGATTTTTGGATTTTGTCATGTTTTTGGGCAGGTAAATACCTCACAATTCCACTCCATTCCAGAGACATGACTGGTTTTTCTGGAGTCTTGGTTTGCATGACCAAAATTATTACATGCAGTAGATAAAAAATAAACTTCATCATTAGTTTTTATGTGATAATAAACTTGATATCCTATAGACATAAGAAAATATTCCCAAGAACTTTCATGGAAAAAGTGAAAAGTATTAAGATTTAGTAATTTTCAATGTTTTTCTGAAAGTGGAAATAAATAAATTGAATGAATGCTTTCTTTTTAAAGCCTTTTCCAGTTTTAGTGTCTTTGTTTATATTAGGGGAAATCTTAAGGCCACTGCCAGAGGTATAAGATTTTTTTTATAGCTAAAATGCTGCTTTCAAAGTATCATGATCAACACCTGGGCCTGTCTCCTGCTGTCTGGCCCTGGGCAGATCACGTAAGCTGTGCTGCTCACACTCTTTGTATAGACAGCAGGTTAAAAAATTTCTATCTTCTATTCTTTTTCTCTTTGTTATTTTACTCTACTCTCTTCTGTGAGAAAGAAAGCCCAGATTTATCTTACCTATCTTTCAGCAATTCAGGTGTCTGCACTATTTATGTATAGCCAAGGCAGAGAATCACCTCCAGAGGGCAAGTGGCTGACAAATGACTGAAGCATCCTACATAGTGTCCCATTGTTTATAGGAGAAGTATCAAGTGATTTTGGTCCTAAATTAGATTTCTCAGGTAAATGTCTCAAGTTAGGTCAGCTGAATCCAGGCTAGACTGTCTTTCATTAATAGACACTACTTATCACAGAGGGCCCTGATACAGGGCCTGCAAGTAAAATATGAATACTGACAAAACAGTAGTAATGCTTTATCCAGCAAATGACAAAGCTGGTGACAAAAGTTCTTAGATGTTTTTCCCTTTTTTAATAGCATCTGAACAAAGACAACAGTACAGATTCTTTTAGTATCAGGACCTAATCTTTAAAGTACATCAAAGCTACTTAAGCAAAGCCTAAAAAATGTCAATTTGACTGGAATCAAAGTCAAATAGACTCAGCCAAAAGGTTACTGTCCACTTGTGTTTCTAAAACGCTCTGTTCTTGGCACCAGAAAGGAAAATTATCGGGAAGGCTTCCCCAGGTGACAACAGTTTGTCAACTCTTTCCTGCCCTTTTTTGGACCAAGTCTTATCTTTTACAAATGAGGCTTTCAAAGTTCAAAGAACTGCTCTTCAAAATTCTGTGAAGTCAGGTCACCTTATCGGCACTCTGCTGTTTGAACCACTCTTACATGGTTCACTGTAAAGGCTGAACATGCAGGTTCACAGCACTCGATTTATTTCTCTGTCCCTGCCTGCCCTGGGCTTGCAGGACTGCACAATAAAAGAGGATGATGGCAGAGCTCTTTTCCAGAAAATGTACTTTTGAGAGTGTCCCTGTTAGGAAAATATTCTCTTGCAAATATTTACTCCACTTTTGACCGAAAACTAAAAACAAGGTTCCAACTGTGCAGGCTGAACTGGCCAGAGGACACCCTGAGTTATCAGCATGTGTGTATTTCTGGGAGACAAGACATTGCAATTATTTACTTCTGATTTCTGGCAAAATGGACACATTTTTACTCCAATTTTGGGCTTGAAAACTCAGTTTCTCTCCTTGTCTTAAGAAATAGGTGATTTTCCTTTCTGATTACATTAGACCAGGGCAGTTTCTTCTGGTACTGTGGAAAACAAGCACAGTTCTAGTCTCATCCCAGACTGTCTCCCAGAGGTGGATGACAAACCATGTTGGATCATCAGCTGTGGCAGAGACCTCCCCATCCCACAGGCATTTACATATTTGAGGTTACAAGTCCCACAGCTATATGTGAACATACATAAGAACATAAGAAAAAACACATACATACATAAGAAATCCTCGCAAGGCAAAAGATGTTTGAGCTCTTTTTAAAGTTTGGCCCAGTATCAAAGAGTTTAAGAAAATGCAAATGAAGGAAATCCATAACCAAACCTAAGCCCCAGGCTCCTGAAATCTTTGAGCTGAAGTTCTCAATCTCCACATAAGGGCTTGGATGTTTCCTATCTAAAATCAAACTGCTTCCATAAAATCCCTCCCATCCCACCTGTCTAGACAAGGCCTGCAGAGCAGAAATTCATTCTGTCCTACACAAAATTACTGTCCTGTTCTTTTCCATATACACACCAACTTGCACCTAAGTTCTCTGCCATAATAGCCAGGTCATCTCCTCTTGCTATTTTCAATGTCTGTGTGTCAATACATAGAGGCACTCACGAAGCAGGTGAGTAGAAGAAAGAAAACAGTGTGACTGAAATGGAATTCCCCATAGCAGGGTTCAGTCCCAACCTTTATAATAAATTGATCTACTGGTCATGGCTAAGTATCATTTTCTGGGTCTTGGAGTCCAATTCTTAGGGAATAACAATAGTCTTCTTATCTTTTGTCCAACATTTTTGTTCATGTTTTAAGTTTTGAGGGTTGAAGATTGACTTGGTGAAATGGCATTTGTATAGGAGAAATCAAAATCTAAATATTTCAGTGACAGAAAGATGATCTGTCAAAGCTGTTTGGATGTTTTCTCAATCCCTCTTAATTATTTTCTTCTGAAGTAATACAAGAGTAAGAGGATGCAATTTTATGGCATCTGAATAAAGGCCTGCTGTCCTTAAAAAATGATTGCTTTATGTTCAAATTGACATAATTTCAGTGCCTACTTATCTCTGGTTTTCTCTCAAACTAGATATTACAGTACTGTTTCTGTGTATTAAAATAATTCTGTTTACTGGAAACCTAAGGTATTGTTTTCCAGAAAGAAACCACTTTTAAACAAAAATGATATATGAGAAAGAACTTGACCTCTGCACAAATATCCTTGTCTCCATCTAGCTTCAATAAAGCTGGTGGAAATCTTCTAAGGAGAGCTGAGTTGGATGCTCTTGTGTGTAAACCAAGATATATGGCCTCATAACTTTTTTCAGCGTGTCTTATTTATTCAGTGAATCCCATTGTCTCTTTCCACAGGGACCCTTGAAATCTCCTCTGTCAATAATTCCAGCCATCAAATCCCAATGGCCAAATTGCCACAACCATAATTGTCACCTTCTTTTTGCTTTGCTGTGCTTCCTCACCTGCCAGCATCAATATATTTAAGACACAGCCTATAAAAATAACCAGGTAGCATGCAGAGAATAACCAAGCACTCCTTGTGCTTCTCTTGTTTTCACTTCTGTTCTCTCTTTTTTATCTGACTTTGCTACATAAAATCCTAGTGATGAATTATAGAATAGTTTGGATTGGAAGGAGCCTCAAAGCATGTTATTCCAAACCCCCAGCCATGGGCAGGGACAGTTTTCACTAGATCAGGTTGCTCAAAGCCCCATCCAACCTGGCCTTGAACACTTCCAGAGATGGAGCATCCACAGCTTCTCTGGGGGATCTGTGCCAATGTCTCTCAACCCCAATAGTGAAGAATTTCTTCCTTGTATCTAACCCTACCCTCTCCAAGTTTAAAGCCATTACCTCTTGTCCTATCACTACATGCCCTTCTATAACAAGTCCCTCTCCAGATGTCTTATAAAACCCCTTTAGGTACTCAAAGGCTGCTCTCTGGTGCATTCTCTTCTCCAGTCTGAAAAGCCCCAATACTCTCAGCACTCTCCTGTCTATATGGAAGAGGTGCTCCAGCCCTCTGACATCTTTGTGACCCTCCTCTTGACTCACTCCAGCAGGTCCAACATTCTTCTTATGTTGGGGGCTCCAGAAATGGATGCAGTACTTCAGGTGAGTTCTCATGAGACCTCTCTCGACCTGCTGGCCACACTTCTTTTGATTCAGCCCAGGATATTGTTGGCTTTCTGGGTTGCAAGTGCACATCATCTAGAACTTCTTGTCAACTAGCACCTCCAATTCCTTCCTCTCAGGGCTGCTCTTGACCCATTGTCCATCCAGCCACTCTTGGAAGCTAGGTGATATTCAACTGAAGCAGAATCCAGCAAAGACTGTCAGTCTTCCAGGCAAGGAATTGTTTTTTTGTTGAAGTGCCCCGCATATTTTGAAGGAAGAGTTTAGGATAATGACTATTGATGTTGTTACCACACAGGGGAAGACAAATTGTTATCTGTGTCTTGCAGTTATTTTTTTCCACATTGCAAACAAGAGCAAGGAATGTGTACGTACATTGTGTGGTACAGTAACTGCACAATCAATTACCTGCTCCTTGCATTTCAAATGATAGGCAACTGTTGCACACCCACTTCTTTATGTCTGATTGCTCAATTCATTTACTTAATTCATTTAGGCAGAAGAGTCCTTGATGGTTCCAGCTATCCAGCTTTCTAGGCTAGAGCTGTGAGCAATCAATTACCTCCACCAGTCTGAAAAGCAGAAATGCATGCATGCAGCCTTCCAACGCTATTTATAAGGGTAATGCAAGCCATTTCCTATAGAATACAACTCCAACCAGATCATTCTGATCTCTTTCCAAAACCATACTTCCTTCCAGGGGTCTGAGAGCTGTTTCTCTTATTTGTAATAAGAGCAGAGAGTGTACAGAAACCAAGGTGAAATGACTTAAATGTGCCATACAAAGGTGTGTGGAGCAGCTTAGATGAGGTGGCTGTTTATGGGAGCATCCTGACTTTTAGACTGAGCCATAGAATATCCTGAATTGGAAGGGACCCACAAGGATCATCAAGTTCAACTCATGGTACTGCATAAGGCAATCCCAAGAAGCACATCATGTGCCTGAGATTATTGTCCAAACGCTTCTTGAGCTCTGTCAGACTTGCTGTTGTGACCACTTCCCTGGGGAGCTCCAGGGCTGGAGTTCCAGCTCCCAATGACCCTGTTGCTGAAGAACATTTTCCTAATATCCAACCCAAACCTCTTCTGACACAACTTCAGGCCACTTCCTTGGGTCCTGTCACTGTTCACCAGAGAGATCAGTGCCTGCCCCTCTGCTTCCCCTATGAGGAAGATGTAGACCACAATAAAATTTCCTCTCAGTCTTCTCTTGGAGGAGCAAGAGGAGCTAAATTGTATTGGAGTGATCCCTGAAGGACTTTCCATCCCTTGAGTCACATTACTTGGCCAAGTCTGGGGGATGGGGCCTGGGATGAGGTAGAAATTTGGTACTCCTGAATTAAAAAATGTGGAAAGTTTTTCTGAGAGCTATGGTAAACCTTTCTGGAGATGTTGAAGAATGTTGAGCTGGTCCCAAGCTGAAGAACCACTGTTAAGAGGTTCTCCATTTCTGTGGCAACTCCAGAGCTCTGGATGAGGATGACCACAAAAGCTCACCTGTGTGCCAGCAATGCAGTGAGTGTGTTGGGTCCATGCTGAGGGTCTGCTGGGGGGCTGCAGGGCTCTCTGTGAGGAGAGGCTGGGGATGCCCTAAGCCAGACACAGCCAGGTCCAGCCAGCTCCACAGGTCCAGCCCTCCACTGGGTGCAGCTGAGCCCCTCATCCAGGATGGGAGCACTGGGGGAAAACAGAGAGGGAGGGCTGGAGGAGCTGCAGACTGGAGCAGAGACCCACTCCTACAGCCCAGGTGATATTCCCTGCAGGAGCTGAGGCTGTGCAGAGTCTGGCAGGAGCTGCTGTCCCTGAAGAGCTGTAGCCTGGGGAAGGGCCCATGCCAGGGCAGGGAGACCTTTAGCCAAGGTTAATCTGCTGCAGAAGGAAAGTGGTGCAAAGTCTGGAGAGAAGGCTTATCCCAAATGCCAATTGTGTCATTACGTCACCACAGGCTTGTGTCAGCTGCAAGGCAGTGTCATAACAGGTCCTGACACTGCTCTTGCTGACAAGGAAACCCTGGCAGAATCTCTTGCAAGTTTTCTTTCCTGCAGTCTGGCTGTACACATGACAGGTTGGGGAGTGGGTGCTAAATTAATCCCACCCCATCATGATCACATAACTGAAACGCTTCCTTTGGCACCTAGACTGACTTGATTTGGGGCTTGGCCATCCCAGAGCACATGAGAAGACAGTTCAGGGAATTTAGGTACCTACAGAGGGCAAGTCATCATAGGTGTGAGCTATCCTGCCCTTTGGAAATGCCTGTCTGTCTCCACTGATTACAGAGGACCTACAATCTAGCTAGGATTGAATCTGGGCTACTTCTTGAAAACAGGAATGGAAGGCCATTTTGGACTTACTTCCAACAAAGGGGACCCTATGTACATCTCTTTATAGCCTTGACTGATTCATAACAGCTTAGTCCCAGCAGACAAAGGACTTTAGGAAGACTGAAATATTAAAGAAAAAAAAAATAGAATTGGAAAGTGTCAGCATTTCCAAAGAGTTTCTGGCTGGCTGATGGGAAGCAGTTCTACAACTCTGTATTGCAGATATTCATTGCAGGAAACTTTACCATTTCTGCAAGAGATTTGGCATAAAGCATCACAGCCTTCAGACATTGTGACAAGGTAATACCTCCCACTTTGAAGAGAAAAGCCTCAGATCCTCTGTGATGCTTTCTGGAGATTAATGCTTCAGAATTTCTGTAATGGTGGGAGACCAATATCCCATGGCAATTCTTTACTTGATCAGCCCATCTCTTTAAGTGTGTGTATTTGATAATCTATTTTGATTTGAGTTGGTTGCTAACAGCCCATGGCTGTGTGGAGAACACCTTACAATTATCCATCACCTTACAATTATCCATCACCTTTCATCTGGAAGCCTTAGGGCTTTGCACATATGAATTTTATATTAATAATTAATTGTGTTAATAGTAATGCCTCTTCCTTATTCAATGTGGGAATTGAGATTCAGAAAGGCTACTGAGTTTTTAACCAAGGATATCTAAAGTTGGGCCCTGTTTAGATGAAGAGAATCAATGTTGTGGTAATTACTGCATAATTGTGTTGCTGGAGACACCCAGTGAAGACAGACAGCTCCAGGACTAAACAAAGGAGTTGTTTTACTGGACTAATATAACTAATGTCAAAAAAACCACAGGTTTCTGCCTACTTTTTCCATCTGAGTATGTGCTGAAATAGTCAGAGGTTGAGATCATTCACATGCTCCAGTGAAGCTGATAAGACAGAGCAAATTCCATAGTCATAAGCCTAACTGGGGCCTAAGGGAGGACCGTATTAAAGTGGCTGCTAATGATAGTAAAGCACCGATTACTGACACACAATTATCCTTGGATCAGTGAGGATCCCCTGCAGTGGTGACTTTTGTCTGCCTCCCTGCAAATCTGCTAGGAGTTCCAGCACAGGGACCTGAGGAAGAGGGGAATGGTGGACTTTGAGTTTATTGTTCCAAGGACAAAAGCCCTTAGGCATCTGTGAGGAAAGCTTAGCAACAAAGCATTAAGCATGCATCTAAGCACCCTTTGAATAGGCAGTCATGAATAGAAGTGTAATTTGAGGGTAAGGGGGAGAGGGTGAGGTTCCAAGTACAAACCACTGCCAAGGGCATTGCAGAAAAACCCTCAAATAAGCAAGCCAGGCTGGTCTCTGCAGCCGAGCCAAGAGGGTGCTGGTGAGAGAGAAAGTCCTGGTCATACTGCTTGATGCAACAGCACCTAGAGAATGTGAAGTGTTCCTGAAGTGCTATGTATTTATTTTTATTCCTACCCACTCATTATTGTATCTGACACCAGTTCAAACAGACACTGTGGCGTGTCTTTATGCTGTGTGTCCCTTTAAGAATTTCTCTGTGCATACCCCATAATCTTCCCCTTCCCAAGCAGTCCTGTGGTGTGTGTGGCTAAGCAGCACATGATTGTAATAGGTTAATGAGAGTAATTAACAGAGACCACATCAGAGCTCTTGCAAAACATACAATGTGTTTATTCAGCATCGTGTCGGCTAATTCCTAATGAAAGGGCACTGCACAGCAGAGTGCAGGACCCCGGTGGTCAGAAATAGTTCCACTTAAATGTTATTTACCTATAAAGAGCTCAGTTCTAATTAGGGGCGTGGGAGCCAGCAAGGGTGAAATCAAATCCTTGTCCCAACCATATCCTCCATGCTAGTGCCTAAAAAAGTCTTTGAATAGATACACAAATGCTCAGTTGCTTTTGATTTGTATGCTTTTCCGCTCCTCTAAACTTCCTGCTTTTGCCTGGAAGTAGGACAGAATGAAAGATCATGACAAGATTTGGCTCTGTGGTATTTGTTCAAACCTCACGCACACACACGAAATTAAAAATTGCCTGATCTCACAAGATGCTGTAGAGCACTGAGAGCTAAACAAACTTTGTTTCCTTGTGCTAGGCTGGAGGCAGTAAGCTAAAACCTCCTTTGTTTTGCACAATATATTAGCAGTCTGTTTATAGTACTTACAAGGATGCTGCATCCTATGGCATCTCACCATTAAAATTTTTTTTCATAAATATTTATTCCCCCAGCATCCCAGTAAATGAGACGAATGTTATTATCTCCTATCAGAAACAGGAACAGAGATTCATAAAAATGTTAAAATACTTATGAGATGCAGACAACCTTAAAGGCACCCTGGTGGTCTTGAAAATTAGGTTTAGCTGGCTAAAGGCTTTGACTCCCAAGAGCAGCATATTTATACGAGAACAAGTAAATGGTTTTAGTACCTGACTACCCCCTTGCTCCTCTGCTGGACGTGCACATGCAGACCACTGAAAGGACAGGTCTGGGGAACACATTCCAGCTCATGTTAATGTGCTTCTGCTCCAGAGACAGTCACCCTTCAAGGAAGAACCTGGGCAGGTTCTCTCATGTTACTCTGTAAGAGATGGAGAGTTGGAGAAGGATCACGTTCCTACAGGGATCCAGGGTGGAAAGGAATAGGTAAGGATGCCTTCACCCAATACTGGCTTCAGTCAGTTTGGTGCTACCTGTGTGTATCCTGGTGCTGGCTGCACTGAGCCTTCTGTTTCTAAGACAGACCTTCAGGGTCTAAGCATGGGATTTCTCTGGTGAATGACCTAATCGAAATGGATCCCTCCTGTTACTACAGGATATCTGTGGAGGTGAATCCTGAGAGCAGGGCAGGGTGCTGAGAGTCATCTGCCAACTGCTTGTAATCCTCAGGGTGAGATTCCTTGGGCCAGAGAAAAGTGGAGGGCTCTTCCAAGCTGTCAGGAAATTTGGCAGGATGATGACAGAAGTAATGAAAAATGTACCAATTTGTGCTTGCACTTCAGACATACCTTTGAGCATGTTCATCAAAAAGTTCATGAACTAGGGTTTGAAGAACACTTTTTTGTCCTGTAATCTGATAATTTCCCTTTTATAAGCCTTTCATTGTGTTTATTTTTTTCATGCTAGAGATGAAACCTGTAGGTTCTTCTTCCCAGGATGCTGTGTGAACTTTCTCTTCAGTTAGTTATGAACCAGGCTGGTTCACCCCCAGGTTTCACTTTGAGTCTGAAGTTTGAACAATCCCAGGATCTCAGCACAAAGTCATATTCAAATGAAAGTGTAAACAGGTGTGAGTTAGCCAGTATTTTGTTCATGCAATGACATTCATGAGTGTCTGTGAGTCTGTGCATGGATTGGTTGTGTCCCAAACACTCTCTGTGCACTGAGCAGTACCATATCTTCTAACTCCCCCTAGTTCCTCATGACCACTGAGTCAGTTTAAACCCAGCTCAAATTGTCTGCATGAAACCTGTCAAGTTGTAAACTGCATTTCCAGCACCAAACCCCTTAAACTTACCTGTTACCCTTTTTTTAAAAAATAATTATTATTTTAATTTCCCAAATAGTTTGCATCTGATTACCAGCTAGTTTGTCTTGGGTTGGCAATTTTTATTTTTTTAAATGTTATAATTTATTTGAATATCCCATTTATTGTAGATAGACAAATGGAAATCTCTCAGCAATGTGTGAGTAAGAAGGACTTCAAGAACTTGCAAATTGTAAGCCAGAGGGACAGAGGTTTGAGTTACATATAGAAAACCTCTGCCAAAATGCTCTTATATGAAAAACACGTATTTACACAGGACAAGAGAAATGTGTAGTTAGTTTGATAAAGCCATAGATGTGTCTGTATGGATTCCAGGGAATTTTGAGGGTATAACTCCAGCTTCTTAGGATCCTGCACTTAAGACATCCATTTTAATTAAACTATAAATTATAGGTATTTAAAATTGTCACTTCTAAGGGAACACACCAGTACTTCTTACACAGATTTTATGGTACTGAGAGTTGTCAAATGTTGCAGCAATATTAAAATTGTTCCTATTTGTTAACCATTATCTGAAAATTGCTGTCTGTGATGTCTTATTATGCCATAGGAAGAGATTATGTTGCAGGAGTATGCAACAATGAAGTTGAATATCTTTCCTTTCAGGTATTTGTGTTCCAATGGCTAACACTGCTAAGCTCATCTGCATATTTGTTTTTTCCTCCAAAAATCAGTTACTCCAACCACTCTTTTTCCCCTCAAACCCTGCCATCAATAATAAAAGGAAAAAAATGAGCATCATAAAAATTCCTGTTTTGATTTTCTTCTGAGTTAAAGCTTTATTTCCTCTCCCTTTGCTCCCCTCTAGCTTTCAGGTGTGTCTCAGCACAGAATCATTGTGAAAGGCACACTGTTTCTCCTGATGTAAGAGCCATGAACCCAGCCAAAATGACATTCTTTAAAGTCAAATGGAAAGAAAACAGCTTTGAAGCACAGGAAGATATGAACATTCAGTGTTTCCTTCCGCCCCTGTGGCTTTCAGTGAGGCACTCCCAATGATTTCTGAGGTATTATCT
Source organism: Buphagus erythrorhynchus (assembly GCA_013400855.1). Classification (NCBI taxonomy): domain Eukaryota; kingdom Metazoa; phylum Chordata; class Aves; order Passeriformes; family Sturnidae; genus Buphagus; species Buphagus erythrorhynchus. The sequence continues at coordinate 4,756 of VZTT01043490.1, read as the reverse complement.
TTTGCCTTTTTAGATTCTTCATTGATTTTTTTTCCATCCCATTTGTAATGTGAAAACTAAGTCCTGTCATGGACTTTCTATAAAACACCTAAGAGAAGAGTGGATTATGATAGAGCCTGTTTTAGTCCTGAGACCTTCTGCTTCTCCAAACAAGGGGCGATGATTTAGCCAGCAGTGAGCAGCAATTTGTTCAGAGACAATTCATCTCTTTGGCCATTAGTAATCAGGTTCTTTCTGTCTAGCTCTTCTGCACGTGCTCTTTTTTCTCCTGGTAGAGGTGGTGTGCTTGAGAGGTAGGAGAGACTGAGTGCCCTGTGGCACTTCTGCACTGCCAGGGCCTTTAGGTTGGTATTTCTCTAACAAGTCCCCACAGATGTTACATAGAACATTTGGAACATTAAACTCCCTAAACATGATTTTGAAAAAAACAGCTATAAGCTTATAGCTTTAGATCCTGGAGACCTCAGCTGAGTATTCCTGCAGGCCTTATTGCCCAGCTAGCTAAGAGAAAAGGTGAAAGAACAGAAGAAAGGAAACCACATTATCTCCATTTTATAGATACATTGCTCATATGTGAGAAATGCACAAGGAATGAATGGCAAGGTCTGAATGACCCATTTGGAGGACCAGTCCAGCAGTTGAAATAAAAACCTCCAGTTTCCGTTTTTCCTTTTAGCTGGAATAAATCAAAGCAGCAATGGAAAGCACAGGCGTGATCTCAAAACCCTGTAATGGCTGTTTGGAGAAGCAGGTGTAGAAGTACTTGATTTTTCAAATGAAAATTCAGTTAAGCAGCTCAGCNTGATCTCAAAACCCTGTAATGGCTCTGTTTGGAGAAGCAGGTGTAGAAGTACTTGATTTTTCAAATGAAAATTCTGTTCAGCAGCTCAGCTCAGAAAGAGATAAACATCACCGTTATGTGGAATTAAATTGTCCCAGAAAATAAAACAAAGACAAGTGAAAGTGATATTCTGTTACACCAAGATAAAGTGAGTTGAAGACGTCATGGGGCAGGATGATCCAGAGGCCCAGAATATGCAACTTCCCCTTAAATCAGCATATTCTGTGGGTGCTCAGCACCTTCCAAAATCTGTCCTCTCAGCATCTTTTTCCTTAATCAGAAGCCCTGGATCATTGCCAAACACTAAAATGTCAGGTTAGGCAAAAGAAAGTTAGTTAACTTGTTGAGTCAAGAGATTTCATGTAACTTGCTTTAGAGGGAGACTGTTTTGTTCTGAGTGTAAGCCAATGGTTAAGTGTACTTTTAGAACTTATATATATTTAATTAGGAATTAGAAGCTTGGTAAGGCAGAAGGAATGGGGGAACATTGCAGCTTCCAGCACATGAGAAATTATTTGAATTTTTTGAGAAAGGAGGGAGATAGTGTGTAAAAATATTTTCTAGACTAAAGATAAAACATTCTATCTCTCTGATGAGGAGGTATTGGTCTGTAGAACTGGAACTTCTCAGCTGCCTTTCTTCCACATCTAGGAAACTCATGTGCTAAGATAGGTAAGTGCAGATTTTATGCACAATTAAGCACAAGTTTTCTTTCTTTGGGCTGAAAGTCTCCCTCACCTAGAAAGTTTCCTCAAGATGGGATAGAGCCATTCCTTGTTCATGTTGAAGTGTCTCTCACCTCCAGAGTCCAAGTGCTTGATC
>VZTT01043487.1:12993-26882 GCA_013400855.1 Buphagus erythrorhynchus | reverse complement strand
TCTCAGCACATACATCATAACAACATCCTTTCCTGGGTACCTATTTTATTAGAGGAATTAATTTCTGCTGTAAAAGACTACCAATAGCTGAACTGTTTCTGGAGGAGTAAAGCTGTTTGGTTTACAGATGCCTGTTTGTAATATACTTAAATACCTGATTAACACTTAGCTCCCTAAATCCAGCATTTTGAACATTGCTTTCTAAAGAGAACTTTCAAAAGGCATAATTGAAGTTGAAGAAGGGCCAATAAAACACTGCTCATCCACCCCTTATATGCGGGGGACACTCCCATCTTGATAACCTGTGGCTTTTACAGACCTGTCATTATCACTGAGGCCCTGTGCATCCCCTCTGGTACATCCTGAATGGCAAAAACATTTAGAACAGTCACTTGTCTCTCTTAAGATAATATTCTTTCACTTGATTTATTGTTCCAAGTACTAAATATGACCTAAAGTAGTTTTCGATACAGCAGAATTCTCCATGTACAAGGAATTGAAAGATGAAAACCAGCTCTAATTTAAATAAACAACTAATGAATAAATACACAGCCAGCATTTTTTTTTATCTTTTAAGCAGTATGAAAAGTTAAAGATGCCTACAAGCCAAATTAGTGAAATAGAGATATAATTTTGCTCTCAGTAAATCCAAAGTAAGTCTGGGATAATTCTGTTCTTTGTATCTCTCTGCCAGTAAACTGATAATGAAAGATAATTTTATGTAGTTACATAATGCTTGTTTTAGAAGCACAAATAGAATAGTCCTATTATTTTTCTTTACATTTCCTTCCTCAAAAGCATTTAAAATTGTAGTTTAATCCAAAATGTTCTGCTGCTGGCAGTGATTTGGGATTGTAAGAAAATGAGAGTAGCTGTATTGTATCACCCATTTAATACCATAGCCCATTGCTGACAATGGCCTGAAACAAGAGCTTAGAGAACAAAGGTGGTATCATAGAAAGAAAGAAATTACTCAGTTCGTGGTAAAACTTGACTTTCAGCAATTTGTAGCTCAGTTGTTCCTGAAACTGTGAAGAAAACAGAGCAGGCGTGTGGCAGAAAAGGATTACAAGGTATTCTCATCCCCAGTGTACCACTGGGAGCTGAGGTCATAAGGAAATGAAATAATTTTCCAAGTTCCCAACATACAGTTGCAGAAACCAAAACAATTGAAGGGCAGGGCAGGACTTGGCTTTTAGCAGCTGTGAATTTTAATACTGAAAAGATTAAATTAGGTAATGGATTGCTTGAGACTCATGATAAGAAATACCAGTTAAGCAGAGTTTAAACTGTTTGCAGACATCAGAAAGCACATTTTTAGGTGAAAATAGAAATATTTTTAAAAATAGGAAAGGATTTAACTTTTCAACACTTACTCATAGTCACATCTGCAAATGTCACTTTGGGAACTGTTTTTTATATTTAATAAATCGAAACCAACTATAAACCATGGATATTACCCCCCTCCCCCCCTTTTCTCTGAGAAATGCATAGTAAAATACTGAATATTTTATTTGGGATCTTTGTCAAAATAATATTTCCTTGCAGTTGGTTTGCTGATAAATATGATAGACAATAGTCCAAAGAAACAAAAGACCATGACCCTAATTATGTTACTTTATTTTTTAAAAAATTTGTTTGAAAGCAGAGCTAATAATTAGATCACAATTATACCATGGTTTCAATATTAATGTTTTTTCTTTCACCAAGAGAGTTTTTACATGAACACACATAATAGTTCATGTAAACATTTTACTTTTTAAATTAACTTAATCAAGTCAAAATAACATTTTTTTAAAAGGTGTTGAAATAGCCAACTCCTTGTTCCTTGGGGGGAAAAAAATAGTTGATGCCTACAAAAGAAAACACCCATTCCAAGGGGTCTAATGAAATTTATGCCTCATTCGCAGACCTATAATTGAAAAAAAATCAGAACGAAACAAAACAAAACAAACAAACAAAAAACACACACAAAAAAAACAAACAAAAAAACCCAAAAAACGAAACAAAACAAAACAAAACAAAAAAAAAAAACAAAAAAACAAAAAAAAAAACACCAAAAAACACACACACCCAAAAAAAAAAAAAAAACACACAAAAAAAAGAAACTCCACCCATAACCAACAAAACAACTCCCAAATTTATTTTATTCCATGTCAAATTTTGGATTCAAAGTAATGCACTTGCACTGTGGATGAACAGCAGACTGGAAAAGAAACATAATTGACATGAGGGGAGCCCGAAAAGAGTGGGAATTGTTGCTTTCTCCTTGGAAAGAGAAAGCTGAGTGAAGATCTTGTGTTTTGTCTTGATCTAGCTGGCAGCATGGTGTAAAGAAAACAGAACAGAACTCTTCTCAGAAGTGCAGTGATGGGACAGGAGGCAGCAAGACACCACAATAGGTGATATTGTGACCAGGAAATTGGACTATCTAACCTTTTGCAACCCACATTACTGTGGAATCCTCTTCTGAAGCAAAGTTTTGTTCAGTATTCCATGAATACAAAACCAGAATAAAAACCCCCTCAGATTAAAGCACTACATGTGTGTAAAGAAATCACAGGTTTCTGACAGAAACTGCCAAAACAAAACCCAGGGGATGCCTCTCCTGGCAGAGAACACTCTGAGTCATGTCTCCTCTGATAAAAAAGAGAGAAGAAGTGCCTCACCTATACTTAGTCACACTTAGTTAAAGAGGGTTTTTCTTTGTTATTATTTATTTCTCTATGAAGAAAATTTTAAGAAAAAGGTCTTTTTGACAGAGTTTTGTGCTTCAATGTAAAACTATAATTTCTTATGGAAAAATGATTGTAAGCTGATACTGATTTCTTTTTATTGAATTTTGGTGGGGCAAGTGTCTCTGTAGCACTATTTTAATGAAGCATGAAATATTGGGGTTTTACAATTTTTTAAACTCCATCTTTGTGGGCCAATATTGGCACAGATATTAAATAGCTATTTTGAGTTTTCTATGGATATGTTGCAATAATGGTGTTGTGGTCCAGTATCAAAGGAAAAATAGGTCCCAGTTTTCCCTGCTACCCAGAATAATTTCAGAATCTACACTACTTTGGTGATTCTCCAAGACAAAAAGAGCTGAAATGTACTCCCACAGTCATAGAACTGATTATTCCAGAGATGAAAAGTAAATGGAATATACAGAAACATTCATTAAAATGTTTGCTATTTACAGTGTTTGAGATAAAATGTTGGTGTCATTACTATTTACTGTATTCAGCCACTCCACGTTTATGTTCCTCTGAATGAAAATAACAATGCATCTCTCTTTCTGAAACATGCTCAGGAGTCTTGTTGCTCATAACTCAGGTACAAACAGAAGACAAGTTACACACGAGGGGATCTTTTTATTTTGCTTTTTTGTTAAAGTATTTTTAGTGCAAGACCCAACCTTGTGAAATACTGAGTCCCTACAATTTCTTTGACCTTAGAAGGAGATGATGTCACACATCACTTTAGCAACCCCAAAGACCAGGGCTTTGATCTGGACTTTCAAGACTTTCAGAGCCCTTGGTGGTAAATCAGCAGCACCTGATAGCTTTTAACATCTCTTCTTCTCTTACAGCTAAAATACCAAAAAACTGTTCCATACAGAAAATGTTTCTGTATTAACGACCAATTAGGAACAAAAAGAACAGGAACAAGAACTAGACTGTACTTTGGCACAGGATTATTTATTCATGCTAGAAGCTGATGGAACTACATTAGGGGAAAATATATTTTTTAAATGAACAGGAGAGGGATTGTTTTACCACCAGCTGATTCACATTTATCCTTGCAGTCTGCCTTGTTAGCTGTGAGGAATTGCAGAATTTCAATATTCAGTATTAAAACACTTCACTGGGGTGTCTTCATGACTGTAAACAAATGCAGAAAGGAAGCTGCATTTGCCTTACTTGGGAGAACTGGAACCCCTCTAGAAATGTCAGTGTTGTACCTATTTACAATAGATTTACACATCATACAAAGGTTTCAGCAAAGTGAGATCATGCTTACTATTTCTGACAGATCTACCTTTTCAGGGATATATTTTATATCCCAGATGTATTCAAGCATATCCTATCAAGCCTTCCCATGTTATTCTTGAGACAATAAAAAGAAAAAAAAAAACTGTACAGTTTGGGCTCCCTGTGACCCCTCTGTCCTTCCCGGCTTGCTCAGATGTTAAGGAGAGGCCACAGGGAGATTGTACATGGACTAGAGCAAAAGATAGCAAAGAAGGCTCTTTTCCCCCTGGGGAGGTTCAGATGTTTATTCCTTGTGTCTTTCCAGGAGCAAAAGAGGGCAAGGTCAGGAGGTTTGGGCCTTATCTAGGGTCTGGGAAGGTGGGCGGGGGGAAATTGGATCTCAGCCAACCAGGTGTGACCAGAGGGGACAGGGACCAGACCACAGGGGTACAGTAAGGGTTACAGAATGCATTACAACAAAAACAACTTAGGATTTTTATATTCAAACAAAGAAAAGTTTCTTTTCCCTAGATCTTGCTGAGGCCTTGGTTTTTGCTTTTTCATCCTGTAGTAAGTAGAAGAGTCCCTGCCTAAGCATAACAATTTATGTGATTTGCTATTCTGCCAGACAACCTCTTATTCTCTGATCATTTGAATAGATTGAGGAACACAACTTTTCTTAAAAGAAGTTTTCATGGCAAAAGGTTTTGTTTTCCCTTTAGAATATATTCTAGCTTTGAAGAGAAAGATTTAAAATTATTAGTCGAGTAAAAAAAAAAACTATACAAGTCAGCATAAATAAGTAAACTTTCATGTACATCAATGACAAAATTCCTCATGGATGAAAGCCTGTCCCCCTAACAGTGATCAGAACTTGGGCATTAAATAAAAAATGCCACAGTTTCACATGCGAAGATCAGTGATGCAAAGGACTTGAAGGGTAATTCTTTGTTTTCTTTTTTTTTCCAGGCAACACTGACATTGTCAACTGCCCACAGTTCTGGTGTACAAAACTATGCTTCATTCCACAGGCAAAAATAAATATTTCAATTTCCTATGGTATTAGAAGATGTTCAGCAGAGGACACTACAGGAATTTGGCTTCTAACTTTCCACAGGAGCAGTGGCCTTACAGAAGCTCACCTGGTTATCCCCAAAAACAGAGATGAGATCACTGAATTGTTTTTGCTCTGCTTGAAAAGATTGGTCCTGTCTTCCTGAGGCTCTTCATGTATGTACATTCTTCATGAATGTACAAGTGAGGTAGCTCAGGATGGTCACTAAAAGGCACAAACTGAGTGACTTAAAGGACACTTTCCAGGGCAGTAAATGCTGATGTGCACAGGCTTCACTTGGACATGATTTCTTTTTTCTATTAGATTTACTTATTAATTAGTACCTTGGTACCACACAGCTCCAGTACAGGGATTCACAATCTTATTCTCCATGTTGACTCTTGTTGCTTCAAATACTGTGGCACTCCCAGGTGCTGTCAGCTCCACATCAGTGACAGCTACAAACTGATAAGTGGTGAAGTGATTCTCTGAGAACATGTGAGTTCAGGATTTGAGACTCTTCCCACCTAAAAATGACATTGAATTGGATCCTTCCACACATCCAAAAAGACTCTTCAAACCATGAAGCTGTTTTGCAGAAAGATGAAGTCTGTTTTATTTCTGGAAAAGCAGAAGGAGACTTTGGCCCTCATGAAGACAATCCTGTGCCAGCTTTGCTTCAGTTTGAGATTTCAGTTTTGGAATGGATATTGGAGTTTTATTCCTTTGGGAGAGGAATACCAATTTAAAATCACCTCTGGCATCAGTGTTTCCCTTTGTCTTGCTCCAAGTGGTTCTGTCCTCAGGGATTGCTTCTTTGGGTGGTTTTGAGGCCCCCAAATCTCCTGATACAAAGACTCAGGCTGACTGTCGTGGTGTTTTCCAGGTCTCATGAGCCACTTAAGATATTCAGGCCTTATCTTCTGTGATTTTTATATCTTTATTGCATCTAGCCTTCAGATTTCATTTATTAAGATGTTCTGATCTAGTCAATCTGAGACCTCTGATATAGTACAAACTGCTGTACAAGTAAGCATTGAAAGTAGAATTTTATACCATAGATTGTCTTCATTTAGAGTCAGCAAAGATGTAAAGCTTTTTCTTTTTTTCCCCTTGAAAATATTCTGCATTGCCCTGCAGTGAAATATGCACAGCCTGCATTCCCCAGTAGAGCTAGCTGATTTTTATAGCTTGTTTTAACGTAGAGACTATTGTGATAAAGAGCAGGGGTGATATGACATTTGAAAAGCCTCTTGAGAGAAAAGCAGCAAAGTGGATGGCACTGAAAAATCATTCTGAACCTGAGATAATTTGAGCAGCTCTACACCAGTATTGTTCCACTGCTATCAGTGACAGGTGCTTCAGACAGCACGTTTGCTAAGTATCCAAATATATCAATGGTTGTCTCTTAGGAGAGACAGTCTTATTTCTGCTAGGGCTGACCTGTGGAAAGGTTATTCAGAGAAAATCATCAAGAATTATATCCTGCTGGCCACCATCACATCTCTGGTGAGTGAGAATGCCAGGGAGGATTAAAAGATCTGGATAAGCTAAAAAAGCAGCAGCCAGATCCCTTCTCAGCAATTTCTTCCCCAGAGCTGGTACCTGCATTATCCCATTGTTATCCTCACCTTGATATGGAAAAGGTGACAGACTTGTGGGCTGCAGGCAGTTTGGAGCACCACTGGCTTGTGTTCTCAGGTGATGAGGCTGAAGGTGCTTGGGCTGCAGCACAGGCTTCCTCTGAGAGTCTGTGAAAGGGGCACTTCCCTGCCTCCTGTATTCCTCTCTGTCTCTCTCTTTCCCAACCAGATAATTTGTGAGACAGTGTCTTTTGTATCGCCTTCCCCTGGTCTAATAAAGAGCACACACACCTCCAAGATTGCAGGGACCAGAGGGATTCTTCTCTCCCAGATAAGTGTTGCTTTTTGTGTTTCAAGAGCACATAGCACTGCAGGAACTTTCATGTAAGAGGGATAGAGGCAGAGAGATTTTTTTGAACCAGAGCAGCTACTTCAAACTTAGCCAGAAAGAACATTATATAACATTAAATAATTTAAAAGCTTTGGTTGCCCAATAGATAGACAGTAATTTTTTTTCTCCAGCTGTGAAGCAGGAATTAGGTGGTCAGACTGAGGAATGGAATTTAGTAACCACTTTTTCAGAGGTGGTTAGGATATTTTTACTTAGAATATAGGAACTATTCCATGAAATGAAGTAGCTAAAGTATAAGTCCATGTCATAATGTGCCAGCTTTGCTACTCCACCAATGCATAGTAGGGAGGCAATAAAAAGCAGCTAAAAGGTAGTAACTTCCTAAGCCACCTCCACTGCCTGATCAGAGAATATGAGATCATATGTATTTAAATAGCATCTTACTTGCTAGCCCTCTTGTGTTTAAAACATTTAAGCAGAAAATGTATTTCTTTCTGCATTTATCAGCTCCAGAATAGAGATGCACTGAACCTACAACCAATGTCATTTGTGTAAAAGTCAGTGTCCCTAAATAAATTAAGAATAATTTAAGCAACTGGAGCGATGTTTCTAATTACTTTTCTACTAATGAGTCATTGAAGAAGAATTATTTTTGGCAACCATGATGCCAAATCACTAATCTACTCTTTATCACTCATTTTTCTCTCTCCCTTCTTTACACTGATCTACATGATGATTAGGATATAATACACTTCTAACCAAATAACTTTGAAGACAAATAAGTTGATTTTCAACTTGAATGAATCTTCTAAGTAGGTTCCTACTGCTTGGGAATGTACATGGATATGTGTTGCTGATATGTAAGACTTTATAAAGGGAAGGCCTTGTAACATGGTTCCAGCCTTTTACTTAGGCTAAGGAGAAGGGAACTGTGGGAGAGTGGCTCAGCTGGAATAGGGGTAGAGAGACATGAGAGATGTGAGAGATGTGAGATGTGAGAGATGTGAGATGTGAGAGATGTGCTGCATGACTGCCACGTGTCCATGTCCTGGTGCATGGTGGTTGGTTGGCTTGGGCTTGTTGTCCCTGAAAACTATGGAAACTGATAAACAGCTAACTGCTTAAAAAGGCTGGGTTTTTGGCAATAAAAACTCTCCTTTGCACCTGCCTGGGGTCCCTATGTCACTCATTACTGCAACAGATATGCATGGATATCCCCATGCATGTACTGAAATGAGACTGAGATGCCAGTAAATAGATCCCATGGAGAGGGGACAATTAAACAGAAGTGATTTGAGCTGCTGAAACAAATGATCCCCTTACTACATGTTTAGTTTCAAAACAGTACATGCCATTTAAAAAAAATCAAACATATATATAACTCTATATACTATATTGGACTTGACAACCTCCAGCATTAGCAAATGTCAGAGGATGGTTGATGGTTGTGTAAAATTTCTTCTACCTTATATTATTTGCTTGACATATCTAAGCGCTTTAGATTTCTGCCATTTCAAAACATTTTGATTTCTGAGATATTAATTTGGCCCTTGTCCATTTTATATGCTGTCTTTCCCCTAAAAATCCATCTTGTTTTATGGACTGTGATATTGAATGCATGTGTAATAGGGAAACCAAGGACAGAACAGGAGAGGGATAAGGAAGCAACAAATTTTTAATTTAAAAAAATTTAAGCATATTAAAATTTCTTTTCCTTATCCCTATAGTCAGATACACTAGCTGGTCCACTAAGATCAAATTTTTTTTGCCCTTACTGATTTAAATATTCCTTTAATGTCAGTTTGTAAAGTGGTTCAAGTGTAAGCAAAAACATTATTTGCATTAGTGTTTACAAGATCTGACAAACACACAAATCCCTACCAGTAGAGGCACTGACAACAACTTAGTATAAGTAAATAATGAAGAGTTGCTCTCTGATGCATTGATGCTGGGGTTTCAAAGAGACTTAATGAGACATACACCTGCCAAACACTAATGTGCAAGTTAAAAGACATGAGAACTGTGCTTAAATTTCCTCCATGAAAATGTTTAGGCTTCCTTGCTTATTGCTCACATATAAATATGTGCAGGTAAAAAAAAAAAAGAAGGTGGAAGGGCATGTTTACAAAGCTGTTTGATCCAGATCTGTTCCAGTGTTGAGGAATAGGACATATTTTTTCCTCTGCAAATTGGCATCTCATACTGTCCTTCAGACAAAACAACTACACATTCATCATTTTAGCATTCACTGGAAACTAGTTTCATGCTTAGCCAGATGAATTCCCTTATAGCTCTTCATTACTATTTGTTTCTTCTGATCACCTGCCAGTCTCAGTTATCAACAAAGATAATAGGTTTTATCACTGGGGTCTAGGTATCAAAATCAGCAGGGCTGTAGTAATAATTAAGGGGAACAACACCACTGATGCACAGGCAGTTCTTTATCTCAAAACTCACAGCCCCAGTTGTAACATAGCAATATATTACTCCCCTCCACTATGGGAGATTGAGGCCAGGGGACCATGGAAAAAATGCTTTCTTAATAGCACATGCACAATTTGACATTAGGGTTTCATTCTGCCAGACAAGCTAATGGGTCATATAAGTGTCAGAGGTATTATCATCTACAATTATCACTAGCAGCTTTCTGAACACAGCACATTTCCCAAAGACGTGCCTTTCCACTTCACAGGGAGCCTTATGCCTGCCAATCCACAGCCAAAATTATCATCTAATTAACCAAAGGTAGAACAGTCCTGATGATCCTGGGAACCGTTTGATCCAACTGCCAACCTTAGGTCTCCAGCATAATTTTAAACATCTTACTGACCTCTTGCTGCAGGTTTCCTGCAAGCCCTCTGTCACATCTGCCAGTTCCTGCAGGTGTCTCAGGTATTCAGTGGATCAGCTGTCTCAAACCTTGATAGCTGTGTTTAGCTAGAACTTAATGCCACCTTACAGACTGATTTTAATGATGTTGGCAAGATTCACAGTCTAATAAATTGAGGCTGGTGTTAATGCTGGTTTTGAGGTCAGAGGTGAGAGTGCCAGGGACCTGAGTGAACACACAGATTCTGATTGTTCTGGCCAGCCTGAAAATATCTTCTGTTATTTTCCTCTGCAAATTCTCTCCTTCTTTTCAGCCTGGGTGTTTAACAGGTTGTGTTCAGAGTCAGCCTTAATATGATGCAGCTGCATAATTCCAGAGGAGGCTTAGGTGGAAACAACTAAGTTTTGAGAAAGCCCTGTGGAAAACCTTATCCAGGGTATTGACTTTTTCTGTCCCCTCTGCCCTGTCCAGGAGCTGCGTTTTAGTCCAGCTCTTGCCCTTCGCCTTTGTCTGAACTGCATTGCAGGTATGTCCATGCCTGGCCTGGCCCCTTGCAGATCCTGACTTGCTGTCTTGAACACCGAGCTGGCTCATCATTCGGTCTAATGACTGCTGCTTTGTGCTGGTTACTGTCAGCAGAGCTGCTCTGCTGTCCTGGTGTGGGCACTGTGGGACTGTACCCTTTGTCTTCCAGAGCACTGCCCTGCCTTGCTTGCTTTCNTGGAAACAACTAAGTTTTGAGAAAGCCCTGTGGAAAACCTTATCCAGGGTATTGACTTTTTCTGTCCCCTCTGCCCTGTCCAGGAGCTGCGTTTTAGTCCAGCTCTTGCCCTTCGCCTTTGTCTGAACTGCATTGCAGGTATGTCCATGCCTGGCCTGGCCCCTTGCAGATCCTGACTTGCTGTCTTGAACACCGAGCTGGCTCATCATTCGGTCTAATGACTGCTGCTTTGTGCTGGTTACTGTCAGCAGAGCTGCTCTGCTGTCCTGGTGTGGGCACTGTGGGACTGTACCCTTTGTCTTCCAGAGCACTGCCCTGCTTTGCTGGCTGTCACCTCCACCCCATGGCTCCCCACCCTTTCAGAGGAACCCACTTTCACAGCTCTCTGACATAAAGTGAAAAGGACTTGTCCATTTAAGGCTCTGGAAAGCATCTGGTGTGTGTCAGAGACTCCTACTGCAGATTAGAGCAATGCATTTATTTGCAGAACAGACTTGTGAAAGTGCTTTTATCTAATAAGAAAACAAAATTATTTAGGATCCTGCTACGTCTGTGCACTCCTCCTCATTTCCCTGTTGCTATGTGGCAAGCACAAACATGTAGCAGGATATACATTAAGCAGTGTTAAAATATCAAGCAGTGATCTTGTGATAGTTTTTCTGAAACCAAACCTGTGACTTGTGGTGACACCTTGTGCTTTGCCTTTCCTCCACACAAACTCAGAGGAGAGGAAGGGAATATCACAAAGTCAAAACCTAAACCTGCAGAAAAAGGTGGGCCACTGCTAGCATCTGACAGTGGCCATGACAAGAGACATGGTGAAGCTTAGAAAGGAAATAGGCAAACTTTGTCCACTGAAAATTTAAATCCCTTCCAATAGAAGTAGTCTAATCTAGTTCTAGTCTACACAAATCTACTATAACTGCCTTTCTTAAATAAAAAATTGCATTACAGTGATGACCATTTGACCAACTGACAACATTTGAATGAGCAATTTTAGCATCTATTTTACATCTGTAATAGCAGTGTGATGTGAGCAGAAGGAAGCCTTACTTTTCCTGTCTGAAGATGTTAGACAGTTCTACATGCCTCCTGACAGGTCCTGAGGCAAAGGAAAGGAGAAATTTTTGGTAATGACAATGGAAACAGAAATGTTTGGGACAGAACTTTCCCCTGACAGTTCTAGAGTAAAATGGCAGATATTTGTGCATTTACAAATCAAACTGAATGTCCACTACACAAGTTGCAAGTTCTCATGCCACATCTTAGCCAGGTGAAAATCTGACCCCTGTAAATGCAGATGAATTCCTGTGTCTTTTGTACCCTCTATTACTGTGCTCCAGGAGTGACTGAGCTGCTCATTTGAGAGGAAAAATAGGTGGAAAGTGGGGGAAGAAATAGATTGGGTGTTTATTTTTTGGTGGATGATTATCATCCTATTCTGACAGATGATTTCTATTAGGTCACTGGGATTTGTACTCTCAGATAGACCCTGTTTTCTGGGCAAGCACAAACAAAAAGAAGTGCAGGCAACAAAGATTAGGAATAATATGGGAGCAGCAAACCATCAAAACTGTTTATTACACTTCTCAAACAAGACACAGAAGATCTCTGAAGGCACACAAGAAATTGACTCTCCTGTGAGAGCACCAAAGAAAGAAATCTCCGCTCTTCTTGATCAGAAAAAGTCTCACTCTATATACCGGACTCACTGGAGTGACACTCACCTAAAATATCCAAATTTTTACTTCACAGGGAGGTACTATAGCTTTTTACTTCTGGGTTTGCTAGTTTAAATAATCCAAAGGGACACTATAGTAATGCCATGCTTGTATTCCAATAGTACCTTGTGATTTGGTGGACTGTAGGGAAAAACACCATACATCAGTCACCAGAATGGAGAACTGCTGTGACTTTGTATTCTATAACCTTACAGCCACATAGGGCATGTTTTTAAAGGCACTTTTGCATTCCACAGTAGTCCATGGTCAGCNTCTTTGGTACCCCAGGGTTAAATTACACAGTGTTTAATCCAATGCACCTGACACAGTCATACTATATAAGACTGGGACATACAGATCAGTTGATCAAAGCCTTGGCTCATTTTCTGGAGGTGATTTTTCCAGATGATCATTTCCAACTCGGCATATGATAAATGGCCAAAAGCAGCAAAGGGTCAACAGGCCTGTCATAAAAATATTGGCAGTCAACTATTCAGAGAGAGAGTGATGAATCTTCAGTGAATTCCTTGGAATTTTTAAGGCCAAATCCACATGCAGCAGGCGACATTCCATTTGCAACATCCAAGAGCTGGATAAGCAGTTCCAGAAGGAGAGAGCAGCATTAACCATCACCTGCTCTGAAACATCAGTGGTCACTGTCACAGAAATGGAGAGACACCAAGCTAATTTCTTAGAAAGTAAGCTCAGTACAATAGCATCCTCCAGCTCAGGGGCAAAAGGAGGAGACCTTCTGATGCACTGGTGTTCATCTAAAGTCAGTTCTCCTTAGCATCAGGATTAGAGCTGCTACTGAGACATGCTCTTGGGAAAATTTCCCAGAGTTTGGAGAATTTAACCCAATGATCTTATTGTCATTCTTCCTTCCAGAGTGCGCTCTGCTGTCACTTACAAGGCTAATGCTCTACATTCTCATGCTGGTTTTCACTGCTGAATCTTGAGGCATTTTACAAGCATTAGTGGATTAAATTTCCCTCCATCTGAGGAGAGGATAGTAAGTAAGTGGTAATTATTGCAGTGTTATTTGGTTGTTATCTCGCCATGATTGGAATAGTGTCACTTTAGATGGTTTAAAGCCCTGAACACATTTATGGTGCTGTGATTCTACAGATGGGGAAAACAGAAAGAGATGTTTTCCCTGAACTGCTTCTTAAGCCACTGGTGAGACTGGGAACCAGGCACACGCTGCCAAGCTCTGAAACCTAGCCCAGACCCTCCCTCCTTCTGTGAGGGTTTGTCATGGAGAAAGTACATTTTCTGTGCAGTCTGAGAACACTTTCACCACTTAGTAAAAGAAAGGAGAAAAAAGAAATCAGCCCAATCCATGACCATTTGGACACCTGGTTAAGATTTACTGGTTTTTGCGTCTCAAGAGCTGAGACTGATTTCTGCTTTTGGATTCCAGCATTCTTGGTCTCTCATATCTTCTCTGAAAAGTGTCAAACCCACTTTTTGACTAGAGACTTAGCAAAGGTAGACCTCATTTTGGCCTTTCAGTATTGAAGAGAGCTTAAAGAATAGGTGGGGAGAGGATTTTTAGCAGGGCTTGTTGCAATAGGTAATGGTTTTAAACTGAGAAAGGGGCCTTTGAGATCAGATATAAGGAAGAAGATTTTTATGGTAAGAGTGGCAAAATACAGGAACA
>VZTT01043485.1:10742-42610 GCA_013400855.1 Buphagus erythrorhynchus | reverse complement strand
CCGCGCTGCGGCGGCGGCTCCCGGCCCGTGAGAGCCAGTGGGAGCCGCGGTCCCGCCCTGCCCGGCCGCCCCAGGCGCAGGGTGACGGCTGTGACCCGAGCGCGGCTGTGACCCGAGCGCAGCCGTGTCCCGCTGCAGGCCCGCGGCCTCCGGCAGCGCCTGCCGGGCGGGAGCGCGGTCCCTGCTCCCCGCGTTTCTGCTCATAAAGAGCCCGAAGGGTGGGCACGCCTCCCGCACAGCGTGGTGTCACCAGCATCCTACACCCGCCTGCTAAACCACTAGAAAATAGATCACCTCTGCCTCTTCCTTGGACCTTGTATGACCACATTACTTTCTTTCACCTCTGCCACCACAGGACCCTTCAACCAGCAAAAGTGTTTCATTAGTCAGGTATTCTGTCACAAAGGCCTCCCTTCATTGGAGGATTAGACTTGAAAATGCCCTCACCGTTGTCATAAAAACATCACCATCACATTTGATTTCTCTGGCTTTTATCTGTGTGTCTATAAGCATCCATACTCAGTCTTTGCCAGCTGTCAGGTACAAGACACTGACTTTTTCAGAGTAATCATATAATAAGCAATTGTTTTCCAGTATCAGGTGTGACAGGGACAGACATTTACAAGTGCACCCAGATCTGTTTAGCCAGCTGCCTGTACAAACAAGTGTAACAAGTCACAGGTAATTGTTTACATGCGGTGTTTATTGCAAATTACTGTCACTTCATCAGGATGTTTGAGTGTTGTATAACAAAGCTCCAGTGGATTGTTTTCTAGCAAGGGTACACAGCGGTGATGTGCTTTCCTAAGTGTCCCATCAACTAAGGAAACTGAAGTTTCATATTTAAAAGATTACTTATTCTACAGATTTACTTCCATAGGCAGCAGTGCTGGTTTCCATAGGGTAAACAAGAGGTTACTTGTAAGTGCTCAAGGACCTGTAAGATTTATAACAAGAAAATAATACTCTTTGTTATTAAATAAAATAATAATTTTTTTAAAACTCTGCATCTTTGCAATCTTTTTAATTCAAGGAGTCTAAAATCTGTGAGACAGAACATCACTGTACCCATTTACCAGACAGAGGCAGGACAGGACAGAGATGAGATGAGGGAAAGACACATCAGTGTAGAGAATTAGTGTTGTTGGAATCCAACAGTGAGAGTCATAAATACTGAAATGCAAAGATATGAGGAGAGTGGTTGGGTTGTACTTGGATTTTACCTGTTATTTGTTTTGTTTCTTCACCTCACTTACCCATTTTTTTCTCCCTTCCCCTTCCTACCCCATCTGCTTAAACTGATCACTGTACTGAACAAGGAGAAAAAGGGAAACTAGTTATCTTCAGGTTTATGTTCCTTTATAGAAAAAAATTTCCCAAAGCAAGATTCCAGGCAGAGCTGGCTTTATTTTTAATGTTAAGCTAGAAGCTCTAGTGAAAAATGCTTAAAATGCATTTCAGATTGAGCACGATACTTCCAGGGAGCAGGGGGAGAAGAAGATGCATTTCTGGGAGACTCAGCCTGCACTGGTGTTCCAAGAGCCCCATGAATCCTGTGGAATGCTCCAACATCTCAAGCACTATTACTGTTTTACTATTTTGGAAGAAGACATTTAAGAGCGAACTACAGGGAATAATAACAATTAAAAATTAACAATTAAAAAGTTATACTGATGTACTTTAAAACCCCCATGCACCACCAGCACAGCCCCCAGGGAGCACAGCAGCTAAGCAGTAGTATGTTCATATGGCAACAAGCAATGTGCACCAGATTCGTACACATCTACTCCCTCCACTAAAGTATTGCTTCAGAATAACTTAATCAGGTCTAAATTAAAGTGTTATCTATCTACAGAACGCCTTTCGTTCCATAAAACCTTGAAACATGCACAGAATTAAACTCCATCTCTGGGGGAGAGACCAACCATCTACCTAGCAATTTACAGCAACTTAACAAAAGCAGGAAGGGAGGATATATTACAGGCAAATACAGGATTCATTGCAGGAGTGTAATTCTCAGTCCTTTTAGTTTCTCTCTGTTATCATTTCCCATTTGTGACAGAAGTAATAAAACTTCCTTCCTCCAACCTTTATTTAATTAAAGTGTAAGGTCTTTGGGGCAGTGAGCTTACAGTGTGTGTATATACAGCACCTAGCATGAGGAGGTCATGAATTCATCTCAGACCTTTAAATATTCCTCTAAATACAAAGCATTAACAATAATAAGAATAGGATATAATTTTCATTTAGAATAGATGAGTCTTCTGTTTTCGATTATCACAAAGAATAAATTACATGCATCTCAGGGAATAATTAAATTAAGGGTTAAGGGAAAGTATTTCATACCAGAGACTTGTAACTGCTCTGTTCTGGTTTTTTACACCTAAGGACACAGCTGTCCACTTTTACAGCATTTACTCAAAATTCTTATTTCCTATAACATTACAAAATTATGTCCCAAATCTCACAGGCCAGCTCATCAGTAAATGTAGGGGTATGGTTTATTCTGAGGCAATGCATGTGATTACTGTGATAACATACCCAAATTAACCTTTTGCATGTGCAATAAACTGCAATTAGCAATCTGCAGACAAATGACAAGTTCCTTCGTTTCCTGTAATATGCAGCAATACACAAGCCAGATTTCCTATTGAATCCCATATTAACCTACATTCGGTGGCAGTGAAATCTCAGAGCACCGTGTCAGAATTTATCATCTTTCAATGATGTTAGCTCCACCTCTTGACAGTTCTAGACAAGATGTTTATAAACAACTCATCCATAATCTGACCAATTTCAGAAAATGTTTATCATTTTTTCACCAGTTGTTCCAGCCACTTTGAATGCTTTTACTAAGGGATGGGCTGAGCTCTTAAAACAGTAGGGTTGTGTTAATAAACGACAAGAAATAAAATGGAGATTGAGAGGTGAGTGGCTTTGTGATGCCTCTCTGGGCTGGTAGCAGGCTCAGGGGTAGGGAAGCTGCAGAAGTGCCTCCTTCCCTTGTGATGAAGAATGTCACATCAAAAAATACAAAACGGGAAGATGATGTTTCCACATGCACTTTCATCCCCATAATTCCACACCCCTCCCTGTCACAGAATTCATTTGCAAAATATTTTTTTTAAAACAAAGATCTTCTGGGACAAGTTGTGAAAAGCAATTTTGCTGCAAACCAGAAAAAACTCGCATCTTTAACAGTTACCATCAGTCTGAAAATGTTGATACAGTACCATAAACCTGAACCAGTTCCTAGCAGCTTTACTAAAGTGCTTGTTTCCAGTATAATAAAACAAAAAAGATTTTTGTAATAGGCATCACATAACTGCACTTCCTTCATATGCCTTTGCTGGTAGTGTGACATGAGCAATGAGAGTGAGCATGCATAGAGGGGATGAACTGCCTTATAAGAATGCAGTTTTGTTTAACATGAGTGATGGAAGGGAATTCAAAAAGCATAAAGATGCCTTTGTAATAAATCAGAACTAACCAGCCAGATCACCTGCCCATTTTAAGTCTCTCCACCAGGGTTGTGAGTGGTCTCCTTCAGTTGCTGTTCCGCCCTGAGTCTCGCTCGTGAACCAGGGTTATTGCACGGTGTATCTGAATTAAGTGGTGTTTAACAACTGTGACAAAGAGATTTTAAAATGAAAATCCCTTTTGCCTCTCCTTTGCTCTCACACGACGTGTTTGGAGCTCATCCTTCCCGTCTGCTCCCGCCAGCAGCTCTCTTCTCTCCCTGTCTCTCAGTGGAGCGCTCCCGCTCCCGGCTGCAGGATTGGAGCTCTTTGTTACCATGGCCCGTGGGCCAGCTCTGCTTCTGCCATGCAGTACTGGCGTCCCCAGGCTGCCACACACCTACTGCACTTGTGGGCACTGTCTGTTCAACTGGGGCTGGATTAAAAAGGGGAAAAAAAAAAATATATATTTATATCTGTATGTTTAGACTGAGCTAGATAACTCATAGATCTGTGAGGTACCTCATAACCTTGAGTCTTTTTTAATCAGTTTTAATCTCTGAAATAGTAAATTATAATTAAAATTTAATATAACTTTAATCTCTCAAATAGTTAATTATAATTACGGTCATAAAACATGTACAACCTTTGCTTCCTCTCTCCTGCAACCCTCACCTCTTACTCAGAGCTGCTACATGAAGAAAAAGAAAATAATTGTCCCTTTAATGGTAATTGTTTATAAACTCCTTTTCACAGAGACTATGTTTATATACAATGCCTAGGCAAAAACCAGGCACAAACGCAATACTCATAATAAACGAGTGAATAATACATCTCTGACCATAATTCCAGTGCTCTCCAACAAAAGAATATCTAATTCCTGTCACAGAATTGCCTTGTAGGTTGAAGTTCAGCATATAAATACACATGGGAAAAGATTAGATTTTAATTGATAAGTATTAATCATCATTCACTGCTGTCTCTGCAGGAAGCCCCGTGTTAAAACATCTAGTTAATATACAGTATAATGGATAACCTTGAGGCAGAAGCTCTTGCATCTGTCTCTATCCAAGAAAAAATGTCAACATAAGCCTTTGTTGTAGCAAAATATCCTGACATCTGAATGGAGTAGCTGCTGCTGGAAAATTGACTGCCCCCAGTGCAATCCTTCCTAATGTGGGTTCAGTGCTTAACCTAGAGACGAGGCCAAATTAAAAATCTTTATCTGTGCACACCTGTATTTAGGAATATTTGAAATCTGATCTGGGTAGGAATGCTGTGTTTGTGGTGCATCTCCTCCTCTCTGAACAAACACATTTCTCATGTGATGCTCTCAGTGCAACCACAAAGCATTAGCACTCACAAGAGCATCATTGAAGATACTCAGGCTGTTCATTGAGAACAAAGCCATTAATGATTAATACCATGGTTGGAGAAAATGTAGCAGTATTTCTTGGCAGCTGAAATGTGGCAATGTCTGTCCTACGTGCAAAAGACTCACAAATACCTTCAGCTCCTCTTACATAAAATCGTTCTTATTAACTCTGTGGGAAAGGGAATCAAACAAATCCCCCGAACTAAAGAGAAGGAGATTTTCACATGTAAAACTGGATATATACAATACATCTCTCTCTGACTGACCCAGCAGATGCAGAGATGCATTTACGTATCACAGGCATTACTGTCCCAGCAGATGCTATAAAGTTGTCACTGACACAGACGCTTACTGTCCCCACAGATCTGGATTTTGGGAGGGAATTTTCGTACCACAGACACTACTGTCCCTACAGAACCACATCTGCTGGCCGAGTTATTGTCTGACATACTCTTTTGCCTCCAGCAGATGTGAGAGACTGCCAGGACAGCAGGCATTTCTGTCACAGCAAATCTCCATCTACAGGGAATTAAACTGCAGCTTAAACTACTGTACTCCCTGAGCCCTTAGTGTGGACAATACTGACAGGGAGGAACAACATAAATCAATGAAAATGTAATGTTGGGTACCTAGAACATCACCATTAACTCTTCCTAAATATGGCTGTGTCTGGAGATATGTCAAGAGAAGAAAAATAATTACTTGCACCCTCCTCCCACCCCGCCTTTAACAAGTATTCCTTCAGAGAAACATTCAAAGGAAAAAGTGTCTGACACCACTTTCATATAATAGATCCAAAAGGGCAGAAGTCACTCATGACTACAAAGTTGACAACCTTAATGCCCTGTAACAGGGACCAAGTGCTAGGTCATTTCCATTTTGCTTTTGAACTGAAAATTTTCTGAGTTTCTAACTTATTAACACCAGAAGATTTGATCCCCAATTCTGGAGGTGCAGAAATAAAGAGAAGGGCTTTGCTTTTAATCCCTTTAATTTGGGCCTTCATCTTTTGAGACTCTGCATGACCTCTCAGACTCAGGGTCCAATGGCAGCAGCAGCAGCCATGGGATGCTCTGCTCCTGTGTAGCTGTGCTGCCTAGCAGAAACTCTCCAGACATGAGGAAGAAAATCCTGGGTCTGTGCTAAGACATGACTCTGGCTAGACTCTCCCTCTGAAGTGAACTCAGCCTAAGGCCCATACCAACACATGTACCTGCATATAAATAATATGTATGGTATGTGAGCCTGGACTTAGGAGCTGTCTTGGGCCTTCTTTTGCCTGAGTAGATGTATCCTTTATGATTTGGTACCAGAAAGAAAAACCCTTTCCTGGTAATCTGCAGTAACGTAAACCCCTACTTGAAGACACACCATCTAACTTTGGAATTCCCCTGTGGGGAGTCTGGGCATTTATCTTTATCTGAAGCATCAAGAGCTGTCCATTGGCAAAGGCAGGACACACAAATTCCCAGGGTAATAATCTGATACAGCACAGCAAAACCTATATCCTTGGAGCAGATTGTGGGAAAGCATCAAGATTTTGGTTGCTCTGCCAAAGCAAACAAGATGTTTCAAGCCCCATCATCTGCTCTGCAGTTCACACCCTTCCAGTGCTATCTTTTTCAGATGCCATGCCACACTGGTTAGTGGCAATGCTGTTGTCATGTGTGACTCATTCCATTTTACTGGAAATTAGAAAACCACATGCTGCACTGAAGAACTGCTTATTTATGTAGTCATATAATTCCAGAGAGAACTCCTCCTGCCATTATTTGTACACAGATTATTTCAGAATTTTGGAAATGCACGTTTTTACCAGGGTTCATCCAGAGGACAGATGAATCAATAGCACATTGCTCTTTCCAGGGTCTGTTGTGCCCTTCATACTTTCCAGTATGCCCCCCTGGAAATGCAAATGGTATTTTAGAACAGAGCACCTTCGTCATTACAGGATGTGTGGGAAGCAAAACAGAGCACAGGGAGCAGTGGAATTGGAGGTGCCTCAGCAGAAGAGTCTGTCACTTATTTATTTCAGCTCTAGGCAGGTGAATTTCACCCACAAGGAACAACACAAGAACACTTTATAAAGCCTTCTCAAATATTTCCTGAACAAATCACAATGCTACATTTAGTGATTAATGCTCAGTATGAGTGAGATGAACTGGCATATTCAGGACAACAACAAATTGCAAAGATGTCAACAGTGCATTCTTCCTGTGGATTAAGAATAACTGGGTAAAAACATTAATGCTTTTAACTAACATTTTATGGTGACAACAAATCAAACTGGATAATTTTGAGTTCTGAAGCACAGGTCTGGAATTACACATGATTCAAAGAACAATTTCCTATATTATGAGTTTTTCTAGTCTATATAAAAATTTGTGTTGCTAAAGCAGCAGCACTAGGATCAAAAGTTGGATTTGATTGTGTGTTGACAGGCAAAGGTTCTAGAAATTCCTAAACTAAGAGATTGCATTATCTTTTACAGGTAGAGATAAACCCACTCTTATCTTTAGATGAAGAAACTGTTAAGAAGTTTCAGGCACCAGACATTTATGAAGAAAGAAAATAGAAATGTGAGCCATTCTTTTTTAAAGGTTAGCATAGCTTAAACATTCCTGAAAATATTTATTATCATAACAGACTAGACCTGCTGAAATGTTCTCACTTAGGATTTTGTCTTTGACATTCTCAGAAATTCTGTTCACTTCATCAAATGGTTGCTGCGAAAAGCAGAATTTAGCAACAAAAAGGAAAAGACACAAAGTAGTTAAAGGCCATTTGGAAAAAGTCATTTGCTTTTAATGTTACTGACTACCCCTCAGGACCCAGATTAGAGTTCTGTTATGTTTTAAAGCATTGCTTTCAAGCTTGCTGGAAGTGTCAGACAATTAAATAGATCTCCATTTTAATTTCCAATCTAGCAATATGGAACAGCTGCCATAACTTTGTGCAACGTGGCAAATTCAACATCCTCATCCCTCAAATGACAATCATCAAGAAGGGACTCTGAAAAAAGCATAACATGCCTCCATTGTTACTGCCTTATAGTAATTCCCAGTCAAAATTGTACTTTAGATAAAGAACCCAAACCCTCAATTGTACTTTTAACTTGCACTGTCTACACCAGGAAGCGAAGGTCTTGGGTGAAAGTTGAGGGGATTTCTGGAATCTAGAATATTCTAGAATCTAGAATTTTTTCCTTCTTCCAGCCAGTGAGCTGGAGGTTTGTCCACATCCTTCTGACTTGCACATCACCATCAGTATTAAAGGCTCCCCAGTCAGGATTTTCCCCACAGCTGTACTGGGAAGTTGTAATGGAACAAGTCCCAGTTCAGCCTCACCAAATCTGCCTTGTCAAAGCCCCCCAGTTTCTACAGCTCTGGCAGCTGGAGTGAGAGCGTGGACTGAAGTGTGTCATACTCATGCTTTTCCTGCTTCCTAGCAGAAAGAAAATGTTGAAAGGAAGATGGAAATAACAGTTCTCAAGGTCCTTGTTTTTGTTTTTTTCAGACCACATTATCTCAAGAGGGAGAACTGAATCCAGAGGGAAAGCACTTTGAGAGTCAGATGAAAATCCTTAGCACTGGGCCCCAGTCTGGGACTGTCTAGATCAGGACCAAGGCAGTTCAGGCACAGTCAAGGGAATTGGTGTGTTTGGGATATGGTACATCTCTAAGCACAAACCCATGTTACATGTAGTTTGAGAAGGAGAATCTCTTTAGAGTACTGAAGCATGGCTGTGTTGGTCCTATCCCAAGAACAATGTCCCATCTAGCTCCCATTCTGTATTCATTCATAGATTATACACTGTGTGCATTTAGGTAAAGCTGCCTCCCACTCCTCTCCTTAATTCCCAATGGAAAACTCAGAGGAGTTTTGGGACCTATCACCACACACGGTGCTGTCACCAGTGCACCCAATAAGAAGAAACAGAAACATTTAGGGTCCAGAGATCCTGTTGCTCTGGGATGGATTATTTGTTTCTATAAAAAGAAAACACAATTTAAATGTCTCTGGCATGTCTGATTTCAATTGCTAAATTAGCATCTCTGTTCTCGTTTCTGCAGTGCTTCTCTACTACTGAGTTTGTGGTTTCAGCTTCCGACCCTGAGACTTCCTCCCTTCAATCTACATTTCTCATGAAACTCAATCTCCAAGCATGAAACCAACTCTCACTAATCTGTTTTCTGTTATCAGTATACTCACAGGTATATTTATAAATTAGGGAGGACACACATGTGGGTAGTATGCATGTCTCTCACTTGAGTTTGCCTCTAGCAGTTGCCATGTAACCACAGAATACAGAACAGAAATATTAAGCTCAGCATTTTCCAAATGGGCTCCAGCTTTGGATGGTTTACTTGATATCATTCACTTCCAGTCAATAAAAATTATTTCTTCACAAAATCAGATTTTATCCCACCTTTTACACAGTCAACTTAGATCTCAAGGGAGCAGGTTAAGAACAGATAACACAGAAAGGCAAACAGGGCAGGATAACTACATTTCACCTCTGTCCTGGAGTGGTTGGACATGGCTGCCTGGGACTGGAAGCAGGCTGTAAGATTGTGTGATCACCTCCAATACCTATTTCTATCACTTTGCATTTTCTTTCATTAATAGAGATAAGTATTACTTTGAGGAAAAAAATGGCATAGAGAAGTAAATATAAAACAAGCTGCAATGAGGTGGAACCAGGGCTCATTTAGAGACGGAAGTTTTCTGATTTGGAGGTTTGGCCATGACAATGCCCAAGCCTTCCTCCACACACAGGACAACCACAGCTCCTTGCACTCAGTGGGGATCTGTTTGACCTGACAGACACAGATCTTGTCTGCACAGCTCCTCTGGGATCACCAATTCTGCTCCTGGCAAGGGCCAAGTACTGATCATTCCTTACTCTCACTGCAATTCCTGCCAGTGCAGCTCATGGACACTGGTGGCACAAACACATTAACTTCACCTGGCAATAAGCAGTTCTCTCTCAGCCTGAGAGCATGCCAAGAACAGCCTAATCTGCTCAAGAAATTATAAGACATGCAGCTATTTGCACTGAAACCCCTGCAGAAACAGCCCTCCCCCACTTCCTTCTCTGCTAGCTTGCTCTAACAGCAGGCAGACATAAGTGAAAGGGAAAACAATGAGAAAGGAAACTTGGGAGGGACAGGTTAGAAGCAGAAGGAAGAAGCAAAAGGTCTGACTCTGCAGACCGTATTCATGATGAAAAGCATTTGCACAAATAACCTAATTGCATTCTGTGGGACTGCCGGGCTGAGTAAAAGTGCTGCAAGTGCAAGCAACAATTGCAGAGGCAGGAAACAAGTAGGAAAAGAAAGAAAAAGGAAGCCTCACATGAATCAGACACCTGCACAGAGGAGAGCAGTCTCACACACCCCAGGAAAAACAAATCAACCAAAACACTCACTGCCTTTGAGTTACTGCAGAAATATTTATAGCGCCTTTCCCGACCTCTGCCTTGCTTCCTGGCAGGCAACACCACAGAAAGAATCTTTACCACTGGCATGCCCTGCTTCTGCCAAACAAGAAACCTTCCCAGAGCTCTGCAAAGGCAGGAAGAGAGACCAGACAGGCTGCAGGAGTGGTCTGGTCTTCACCTGGGGAAGGACGAGTGTCAACCCAGGCACACACTCACAGGAGGGAGCGTGGGCATCTCTTCCTGTGTGATGAATTGGGGGAACAGCATTGATTTTGTACTGATTACACTCAGAAAGGAATAACAGAGGAGCAAAGGAAGTGAGGGGCTCCAACAAAACCCCTCATCTTTTCTAAATGGTCACTTATTTCCTTTCCCTACAAAGCATGATAAGGCACTGAAGAGAATTTGATGTCCAGTAACTGAATTGCTCCTTTTTCAGTGAGCTCTTTCAGGAATTCTCAAGACACCTTCTATGACAGAGCAATTCTAAATTTATAAATCATTAAAATAATGCATTTATTTATCAAAAGCTTTTCTCCTAAAATGAAACACTAGAGAGCAATCCAATCATTCCAATGAAGACATGCATTTGAATTCTCTGGGTTCACACTAATTGGCCCTTTTCAAAATGTTTACAGTTAGGTTTGTCCATAAGCATAAAAAGGAAAAGCAAAATATGTCTCTCTGAGATGGCCTGATGTTCGTGAAACAAAACTATCAACCAGGGACTAAATTCAAAGCAATGATGGTTTGAGATCATACATTAAAGATGACAGGATCTTTCAAAATCACCTCAAACATGAAACACTTGCAGTACTAAGTCACAAACTTATCTGAAAAACACAGACTACCACCTACTGGCAATTATTCATATATGTTATTTACATACTGATAAGTGACAACAATACGTGCACATTTGATGTGCATGAACTTTGCTGGAACAAAGCTCACGCTTCATCTTTACAATTACTAGACTTGAAGGAAAATATATTCCTGTGGCTGTAGTTCCCACAGCGTGTGCTTAGTTATTGTTTTCTTTTCAATAAGAGCTTAAACCAGAATAGCTGTTTAGTGAAACACTTCCCATTTAAGGTGGTTTTTTTTGCCAGTAATGTAATACGGGGTTTTTTTGGCTCATCTGTAAGTTGGTAACATGGTCCCACCAGGCTTACAGACCTTCCCATTTCACACCCACTGTCCTGGAAATGGGGCATAAATTGTTACAGTGGTGGTATGGGACCAGGGAGGAAAACTGGGGCAAGTGCTGCTCTTGGATACAACCACTTTTTTGCCCCAATCACACAGAAGCCTGGGAAAAGGAGGACCATGGCTGGATTGAGGAGCTAACACAAAGGAAAGAGCACACTCTGAAACGTCTTTTCCTCAGGTGATTCCCTGCCTTTTGCTGCAGTTCTCACCTTCCTGCCCTAAGGTTCACAGTAACCACAGAAACATCCTGGAGGTAAAAGTGCTGTGATTTATATGCCAGAAAGAAGTGTTAGTTAAAGGTGTGCACATCACACACATCATCCTGGCTGAGCTGGGGTGACATTTTTCACCTCCATGCTGTCAGTGGAGACCTCTGCATGATTGCTGAGGTGGTGCTGCTGTGGATGATGCCAAATTTTGGACATCATTCAGAATATACAGTTGATGCTGGGACTATGTCAATGTGCAGCCTGACTGAGTCCTCACCTCACCAAAACGAATCTGTGCCAGGAAAGCCAGGCCTGACCCCACTGAGTCACGCTCTGCCTGCCGTGCACTTGATCTCAGTCCTGCTGCTGTCATTTCTTGCATGACATCAGCTTCCAGAGAGCATTTTGGTACGTGGGTGGCAATGTCAGAAACACTGGCTGGCCCTGATGTAAAGGCTCCCTGAAGGCCAAAGATGGAGATTGAGAAGAATTGTCCCTGCAGTTCTAAGGGCACCTGCCCACATGACACCAAGTTAAGCCCCAGACAATGTCTACTCAAAAGTCAAACCAGCAACAGAAGCTCATTGCCAGCTGTTGCAGCTCTGCACGAAAACCACCTTTTCAGTATCTTATAAATAAACCATTCTATCCAAGAATGACATTGTATGTATTAAATAAATCAACATTTCAAAATTAATAAACTTTTATACATTTACAATTAATACAATTTATAGTTGAATTAGATATTTTAAACGTGCATTGATTTTCAATTTTTTTTTTTTTCTGTTAGCTGAATCCTAATTATACACCAGGTTTCCTGCTGGCAAGTATCAGACTAGCTCAAGACAGGCCTTCAGATATGCTGTGCTAATGCCTGACACTCAGAACAGACACTTTTCGTTCTCTTCAATATATGCATTGCAAGTAGTATTTTAATTTGGCTCCCAATTCGGAAGGCTGGAATGAGCTCGTGAGTCATTTTTACAAGTTGACTCACATGCTACAAAACTGAAGAATTTGGTGCAGGAAAAAAGAAAAAGCAGAGGGTGAGTTTGTGGATTTCTGCACATCCCTGTCGTGGGGAAAAGGGTGAGTTTGTCACTAGCACCCAGCTGCAGCAGCACAGGGGTTCAGCAAGTGCATTGCTCAGATGTGGCTTTTTCATCTGCAACTGTTGAAGGAAGGATGCTCTTGGGAGGCTTTTGTTTCACGAAAGCTGTGATCAAGAGATTATATAAAGTATTATAATTTTGAGATCCTTTTCTTTTTAGATAAGGGACTAGTCCCAGCATCACAGGATGCCTGGTTTCAGGGTGTTTCAGTGATTGCATTTCAGCAGTTCCATTTCAAGACTGGGCAACATGGAGACAACAGGGAGAGGGCTTCTCCTCTCCCTTAGATACCAACCCTGCATCTCCAGTCTCAGACTGGAGACAGAGTTGGATTAAGTCCTTTTCTCCCTGCACATCCCCAAGGAAATGTCCCACAGCTCCCACTATACCCATGTGAAAACCCTGATGTCTTCCCACTGCACTGCCTGCATTGCTTGTGTAACCTCACAGCCTCAAACCATTTGCATGGGTGCAAGGGATGGGAACTCAGTCAAAACAAGGCAAGTAGAATCAAACCTATCCTTCTTTTTGCTATGTTACCTCAAAGAGTGGTAAACCCCATATCTATTCACTGAAGCAAGGAAGTGTGAACTGCAATACACAGAAACTGCAAGAAAATCCTTTTCCTTATACTGAGGAAAAGGCTTTTTTGACCTGTCACTTTGCCTGTCATGACCACAATTTAACATTTTTCTTTCCTTCTCCTTACAGGAATCTATACAATACACAAATGAAAGGCAAATTCAGAGAAGGCAGAAAACGCGTGGGTGTTTTTCATTGTCCTGAGGACAAATGCCAGAGCCCTTCTGGGACATTCAGAACATCTAGTCACTGTATCTTATTCAAGGGAAAAGCCATCTGTCAACAAACTAATCACTGGACAGATTCAGAGACAAGTGAAAATAAAAAGCCAATACAAACATGCAGATGAGGTTCCAGTCAGCAACTAGCCACAGAAAACAAACAAATCCCATCCACAAAGCCTGGCATTTGGGTCCAGCCATTTTTCACTGAAGTCAAAACTGGGGAGGGAATAATGCAAAGTGATCTTCAAACAGGAACTTTCAAATCAATCAATATCACTGTGGAAAGATGGGCATGAACCAAACCTGGATCCATACCCTACCTACATAAGCCAGTAACAGCAACAGAACAGACTATGAACATAACAACTGAGCTCCTACCACGTTATTAATAGTATTAAAAGCCCTACTACTTAATATTTAAACATTCAATAATATTGGACAATTTGAGTCTAAGCTCGTGGCTGACTGCAGCCTTCATTTCTGATCAGAAACACACGACCCCAAGGGAAGGACTCCAAGTGACTAATGTTCCTAGTGGCCAGGATTCTATCACCAGTGAAAAGTGAAGCATCTGCCCCACGTGTGGGCCCAACTCTCATATTTTTTTCATTATTATCTTCTATGACAAGGGACTTGATGATATGTGGACTGAGATCTTTGCCAGTCTTTCTCTTGAAAAATGAAAGCCCTCTCCTGGGTCACCACAAAGGCACAAAGAACACTCTGCAAAGAAGCTCCTTGATGTTAAGGCCCTGTTGTACCTTTATTTTCTAAACCTCATTTCAGGATGTGCATGCAAATGGCAAAAGGACATCAATTGTTTTGATCCTGCACCAAGTTTGCTCTCATATTGCTGAAAAAGATTGAACAGCAGAGGAAAATTGAGATATTTCAGAACATTAGCATGTGCCATGTTAAATAAACAACTGAGTTAGACTTCAGTTTCAGCAACATGAAACATGAAAGAAGTTCAGCTTAGCACTAGCTGAAATCAACCTGGAGGAGTCCAAACTTCTGAGAGCTAAAATCATAATTGCTTCCTTAAAGGCATCACTTGAATAAAATTAAATGCATTTCTCCAAAAGCTTCACTAGCATAGCAACTGATTGGCCCTTGAGGATTCCTATAGATACTTGTCATTCAGCATGAAATCAGGTCAGCAGCTAAAATTAAACACCCACCTCTCCCCTGCACCGCATGTGGAGTCATCGCTTTTAGTATTGCTCAGCCTCTGCCTCCCCAGATGAGTTCATTCTTACCACAAGCTTAAAGGCTGTCTTATCAAGGAGCACTGATGGATACAGTCACTCCTGCTCCGAGATGAAACTGTTGGGAATCAGGCTGGCAGTCCCTTTGACTCCATCTGCATTGATTAGCTCTCGGGCAGCCTGCCAAGGCACTGTGCTGCCTCTTACCCTCGCCACTGTTAATCTGCCTCTGCGAGGCCTGCAAGCCCTACATAAACTGCAATTTCTCTTCATTAGTGTGATTCTGCCTGCATGAATCTGATAACATATGGGATATTATCATAAAACAGCCTATTTCACCAATTCATTTTCTCCTTTATGAAGATTATGAATGTACTGCAAGTGCATAGGCAGGATAGAACAGAGGAGTCTACTGTACAGTTTAGCTTTGATTCAGTTTCTAAAATGCAGATAAGCCTTCCTTTTAAATCCACATTTCCCAATAATCCCGTGCTAATATATTATAAAAACTGCTGACTCTCTCTCCCTGATTTTCTCTAGTTCATTATGGCTGATCCACACTCCGTGTCACTTGCCTGGATCGAGACTTTAACGATGAACAGAGCTAGCAGATGCCACACAATGGAAAAAATGGGAGCTACAGTAACTGTTTAGTCAACCCTAATCACTGCCACAGTCTGACTAAGCATAAACATGAAACATGATCACAGTTTGACTACGGATTATGTAATTTCAAACATATGCTCCATGCCCCCTCACTTCCTGACTGTTTCAGATAACTCCAGTCTGCTGGAACGGGCAGTTTCTGCACAGCTGAATGAGCACTTTGTCTGGGAATGACACAGATCCAGGTAGGTTCCTACCTGCTTCTGAGATTTATTAATTAGCACGTGTCCCCATTTAATGAAGTCTGCGTGCCCTCTGCTGGTACATGCATGCACTCCTAGGAACATCAGCATTCATAAATGGAATAGTCTTACATAGAGAGCTGCTGTTGCTCCTTGGACAATGTGGGTTGCCTGTCCTGGTGTGCTTACACGTGCAGTATAGAATAAAATGAAATTAAGGTCCCCTTTTATTCTAAACAAAACAGCTGTTTTGCCCTTAAAACAGTTAGGTTGGTTTATGCCTCTGTTTTGAGGGCATTTTCTGCTAACAGGTACCATTGCAATTGCACAGGGTATTTCTCCTGCAGAGGGGATTCTGTATGCACTGATCCCTCAAGGAGTGGGTCTGAGGGGATGTTGCAGAGGACAGAGAACATAGAAGCCTGCAGCAGCCACAGACTTGTTCTGATCTGCCACCAAGAAAAAAAATAGTTCAGCTTTCCAGGATTAATCCATTATAAAATGCTACACTAACTCCTGGCTAATCTGTATCAATTACTGAGTACAGACACATGCAGTAAAGGTCATTGTAATAAGCAGTTCACTCCTTAAATTGCTTCCACTGCCAAACCCAGTCAAGATTGCCAGGGATCATTGCTAGGAGATCATTAGCTTAACTCATCTGACAACCTCTTCTGCAGACCCTTCTAACTTTATACTGCCAAACAACAGCAACAGCAGAACCTCCAAGACTTTGGAATGGCTCCTTTTCTCAAGGAAATGAGCAAAAACCAGAGGATGGGCAGGGTGAAAGTGGCATCAGATGAAGATAAATATACCCATATCCTACCAGCTGGTGCCAGTGCCCAGAGAGGTGCTGACAGTTCCCTTCAGCTGGATGGTTCCAGGAGAAATGGGACATACCCATGCACCATTCATACATGGTAGTAGAGCAGAGGGGAAAAAAAACATCTCCCCATACCCTAAACCATGAAAAATCCTGTGAAAAAAACCTTGAGAAAAAGTATTTTTGTGCCTCACTAATGGCAATTAAAACAGCAACAACAAGGAAAAAGTAAACAGCTGAGTGTATGGCTGAGCTCCTGCCCTGGGAAGTGTCAGCACATCTGCTCCTGGCAGTGCCCAGCAGCACTGGCACAGGCAGCACTGTGAGACTGTCACAAGGGTTAACCACTGCATATCAAAGAAAAGGTGCAGGCATGAATGCCACTGAAAACTGGCTGGCTCAGGGCATATGAAAAGCTGTGCAAATTTTAAATGCTGCTCATGTACAAGACCCAGCACTGAGTGTGGACTAGTGACCTGTGCCAGGGAGGTTTGCCTTTGAGAGGAAGCTATTGCTTAGATACATATCAAGGACTCCTCTCTATTCTTTCCTTTCCTTTTAAACTGAGCAGTAGCTATTGCACAAATGTGTGAGTGCAGACCAGTCTATCTGCTGCAGGAGACAGAAATGTCAAGCAGGCTGTCAGGAATAGGAATCAGAGTTATATTCAGTCCTGCCTAGATGAAAGCATAGCACAAAAATTACCTACAGTGGCATCTTCTCTAGCTTTCTGTAATTTCACTTTATTATTAAACTCCATTCTCACTGAGGTCTCATCCAGACTAGAAGAGGTCACAACCAAACATGGAAGCAAACACAGCATTAAACCTCATTTTATGCCCAATGTACTGCTATTTCAGCTCTGTTAAAGTACTGTGATCTGCTTGAGAAAGGAGGGGAGCCAAGAGACAGGTGTAGGCAGATATTTTTCAAAAGTGCTAAAAAGTATGAGTTTCAAAGCAGAACACAGCTGGAAAGGAGAGAGGAGACTCATTAACCCACAGGTACTAATACATTTTGAAACATGACCCATTTTACAGAGTCAGAGTACAGAAAATGTCCACACTGTGGTTCTAATAAAGCCTGTGACAGCAATAAAGGACACTGAACAGGTACAAGAAGCTGTATGTGTAGGTGAGCAGGAGATGGAGCCAGGCCAAACTTCCTGCCATAAGCACACACACATGTTATTTTTCCAAATCCAGATGCTAGCTTATTTATTTCTATTTCAAGGATGTGCACATTGTACTAGAGACACATTCTCAGTAACAAGTATCTGTCCCTATATGGTCAAACTACCTCCCTACAGCTACTCCTGCTGGCTGGTGATGTCTCTGTTAGAGCTGTGCTGGCAGCTCCCCACAGCAACAAACCAAACTGCATAAACAACTCATCTATGGCTAAAAATCTCATTCTGGTTGTATGTTCTCATTTAGTATTTGGTTGGACTGGAAGATGAGATCATCTCACTTTCCTCCTTCTACTAAGAAGATACAAAAGAGTCACAAGAGCTAGGAAACTGACTCTATTTTTACATACATTTTTATATTTTTCTAANGTATATATATGTATAAGTGGTTGTCCTCCATCAGAAACAAGATGCTGGTGCAGGCAGACCTGTGGCAGTCTCAGGGCAGCTGGGCTGGTGGAGCAGAGGGCTGTGAGCAGCCTCGGTCTCTGCTTTTGTTCCCACACTGCCTTCAGGCACAGCTGCTTGCCCTGCT
Organism: Buphagus erythrorhynchus; assembly: GCA_013400855.1. Lineage (NCBI taxonomy): Eukaryota > Metazoa > Chordata > Aves > Passeriformes > Sturnidae > Buphagus > Buphagus erythrorhynchus. The sequence continues at coordinate 24,392 of VZTT01043485.1, read as the reverse complement.
GAAAGGGGCCTTTCCCACTGGCTGTTTGCAGCTAACTGTCAGACCAGGTTTCTGAACCAAACAGGTCAGCTGCCAGAGCCAGGGCATTAATTTTCCCATCTGGCCAGGATTAAGAACATGTTAGGGGGGTTTCCTGAATTCCTCCTACCACAACCTGAACTCCTACCTCCTGCTCCACCCTTTGAAGCTGGGTGCAAAGGAAGAGGAAGGAAAGGAAGTAACATCTTTAGAATGAGGTTAGGTAATAAATATCAGAAACATGATTACAACTTCCAGGCTGTGAGGTCATTAGCAAAGATCTTCAAAGAGTAAGATGTTAAGGTGCATTTGTGCAGAAGACTGAGCAGGATGGTATTGGGAGCCCAAGAGGCCTTTCTAGTTTGTGGCTACCTTAGCTCCTCATCATTAACACTCTACTCTGCCTAGTAATGGATGAACAGTAAGATCTTGGCCAATAGAAATAACCACACTTCAGCTTTAAAGCAGGAAGATACTTACCACTTTTCTGGATCCAGTTCACATCTGGGCATTCAACTCTTAAGATTAATGTTCAAAAGGTTGCCTGCCAGGTCTATCTTCATTTCTCCTACATGTCTTGATCAAGGAACAAAGAGTTCTATAAGACTGGATTTTATTCTCTTAGTCAAAAGAAGTATAGAAAAAAGTTCTTCATTTCCTGTGAACAGATCTGGCTCACTTTAGTGTCTTCTCTTGTCTTAATCCCAAGATTACAGTGACTTAAAGCTTGGCAGTTGTTACTGCATGTATCCTCACTACCAACAACCAGCAGCAACCACAGCATCCACTGCAGAATCAAAGCAAGGAAAAGGTTTCTCTCATTGGTATTTTTAAAAAAGGAAATAGACTATTTCAAGATTTTAAGAGCAATTTCTGTACTCAGAGAGATCTTAAAGTTGAAGTGAACTGGGAGTACTCACTAACAGAGACCCATTGATAAGCCCAGAGAATGAAGTCCTGTTCCCATCCAAAGAGCAGATACCCTGCACAGTACAAGTTCTCCCACTTCCACCTCAATCTTGCTCTGACGTCATGTCTACAACTGAGAAAGTTGCTCAGTCTCCACAGCCATTCAATCATACCATTCTTGGAACTACATTTGTGCCTTCAGGCCTCAACCAATTCAAGATTCAGTTGTATGAAGCATTCATAACACGAGACAGTCCCTGCCCCAAAGAGCTCTCCATATAAATAGCACTTTCTGAAAGCCAAGAGCTCAGAGTGAAGCTTTGCATTTCTGTATCAGCCCATCCAAAAGGATGCTAATTACTGCCAGGATAACTCTGGGTTTATGACGTGAAAATCTTGTCCACTGGGAATCAAGGCTCATATCCAGCAAAGCAGCCATCAGATGATAGTAACTATTTTTAGGCTACTTCTGACCTTTCAGAAAGTTAAGGACTCTTCAAAAGATGATTAAAATACTATGTGAATTATGCAGAGATTTGAATAGTCTGAAGAAAATGAAACTTCATTTAGTCTTGCATAACGCCTTTGGTAACACGGTTAGATTCTTTTGGCACACAACAGTCAGAATTTCCACTGAAGTGTCAGGATGTAAGTTGGGCTGGTTATTGAGTAATAGAGAAGGCTTTCTTATTTGTGCAAACCTCCTAACCTTCAAGAGAACAAAGATTAATCAACAACATTGAAGAGGATGTTGTCATGAGATCCAGTCATAAGATTTGTAGGGACTCCTGCAAGGGTTGCAATCCTTAAAAGTGTTTTGGAATAAAATCTGAGAGATGGGAGCACATACAGAAAACATTTTGAAAATAAAATCCAATACAGTTATTAATGATGGAATGATGGAATCAAGAAGTTCTACCATTCAGTAAAGATCTGAAGAGGAGAGTTCCAGTGCATGAAGAAGATACCGTGAGGTAGAAAGAAATGGAGAGGCAGCCTGGTTCTGAGTTTGGTATCTAAAGGACCACTGGCTTTCAAAGAAAGTACTCTTCATTTTGAAAATTACTTCTGAAATCATTGCCAGTGCACCTTTACACTGGCCTCTTGTGCTTCAGGCTATTTTTGTGCCAACATGGAAGTGACATAAAGGGACATCTCTGCACCTTAATGCAAGGTACCTCAGGGATTCACAGCTGTGTGGCCAAAACAAGCATCCAAAAGTACCTGCAGCTGGTGTGGTTCCAAGAGATCAGGGGCAAGATTTCCAAAACTTCGAGATTGCTGACCTCACCCTACTCAACACAGATGCTGAGCAAGCTCTTGCAAACGGCCTCCCAGGTCATTGGGGAGGATTTGAAAAGACGTGGGCTCTGTTGTTCACATGCTGTCTTTGCCTGAGGCCACACTGAGCTGCTTGTGACAACTGCAGCTAAAGAGAACTTAGCAAAACTTCCTAATTAAAGATGAGTTTCTGAAATTCCTTAATAAGGAAAGTAACCCCCTCTCCTGGCTTGTCACACAAGGCAGCCTGAGATAGAGCAGAAGCAACTTTTCAGATCACCTTTTTCTGAGCTGCAAAATGCCTTTAACTGTGGTTTACAGTCAAGTGCTTAACACTACCTAGAGGTGGTGCAGCACTGACAAGCTGAGGAGCTGGGCAAGTACCAAGGCTCATAATAGAAGATGCCCCCTCACCTCCCTACAAAATAATTTCTTACCTGCCAGGCAAAATCCTCAATCAGCTGAGTGTTGAAACATCTGAGGCTTTCTGCCAGACCTCTCAAAACAAGGGACAAAAGAAACAATCATAAAGGCAATCATAAAAATTAAGCAGCTGAACTTAAAGAGAGGGATTAGCTGTCCAGATTACCTGAGGTAAGAAAGAGAACCAGGGAAAGCTGGAAGCAGTTGGACTTTGCTTGTATAGCTGACTGAAGAGCAGGTTCCTGATGAGGAACCAATGGAAGCAGTCACAGGACTAAAAAGCTGGGCTAGATGCAGCAGAAATGCTGTTCCAGCTGGCCCCTGCTGCAGCAAGAGCAGGTAGGTCCAGCCCTGCACGTTGTCTGAAAGCAGCACAAGCAGATCAGCCAAAGCCTAAAAGTCCTGGTTTCTAAAGTATCCCCAGTAAAAATGAACGTGGCTCAGGAAAGGATGGTAAAGGCAAGCAAGTGGTCTGTGTGGAATGTTTGCTGAGTTTTCCATGGGCCGTCAGCAGCTCTTTGAGCACTTCAGAGCAGCCATAAAAACAAAAAACAACAAGAAAAAAAAAGGGAGGAAACCAAAAACCAGAGGCCAAGCTGAAGGCAAAGCAGTGAGGGCTGAGCACAACAGCCTGCAAAGGGCGCCGCTGAGTAGCTGCAAATCACAAAAAAAAACGGAGTGTGAAGAATCAAGACTTGCCTTTGCAGGATCCAGTGGCTGGGGGGAGTACGTAGGANCCAAAAACCAGAGGCCAAGCTGAAGGCAAAGCAGTGAGGGCTGAGCACAACAGCCTGCAAAGGGCGCCGCTGAGTAGCTGCAAATCACAAAAAAAAACGGAGTGTGAAGAATCAAGACTTGCCTTTGCAGGATCCAGTGGCTGGGGGACACGAAGGTGTGCAGGGAGGAAGGGAAGCAGAAGCCAGGCTCTGTGCCAGTGCAGATAACCAAGGGGACCAGAGGAAGGAAACCACAAAGCTCTGCAGTAAACACAAGGATTAGGAGAGGGGGTAGATGAACCAGTCAGACAAAATAACTGACCCAAAACTCTCTTCTCAAAACTCAGATAAGACTTGTGTTTTAAAAATATACAGTGCTTTCCTCTCCTCCTACTTCCTATATATATATATTTTTTTTTAATTTTTTTTTAACACTTTCTGGTTTTGGCCAGGAACGGGTAAGAAAGTGCCAGGATACTGCTAGAAAATCTGTCTGTTCTCACAGTGTTTCTGGACCAATCAGGAGTAGGAGGGAGCTGGACTCCCAAGAGAGAGTCTGTTTCCATTTAATTTCCAGGCCAGTTTTGCAGACTTACAAGGTTAGGGTAAGGTGCCAGACTTCTGGGTGCTGCTGAAAAAAACCCTTGAGCCCTTGGAAACTTTTCTTCTCAGCAGTCAGGAGAAATATTGTAAACACAAAGCAAAGAGATTTGAGGAAACAATGATGTCACAATAGGAAACACTGAAGTTTAAGCCTCCCATGCCACCATAACCACCTCTTTTATTCTTTCCAAGGCTAGGTCTCTATTTCGTAAGAAAAGTTATATAAGCCTATTTAAAGCATTAAGTTAAAGAAAACTCCTGAATTGCACAGTACAGAGACTAAATACAAATTACTTCAGTAATTGTTTAGTGTTTCTTCCACTTCTGTATTTTACACTTAAAAAAACAAAGAAAAAAAAAAAAATGGAGAAACACTTATCATTGTGAGTAGGGAAATGTAGGTAACATCTGGTTAAAATGTCAGAGGATGCCAGAGGGTTTGCCTGCCAAGGGGCCCTTGCTAGTTACTTGCTACAATTCCCTGGGGTAGCTGGGGGTGTTTTGGAGAGGCCAGAGAGGAAAAATGTTCAGGGGCTGACGAGAAAAAGCAGGAAAACCTCCCTGAGAGCAAGCAGGAGCAAAAGCAAAGCCTTGTGGGAGCTGCTGGCGTAGGTGTAACTTGTCAGAGGCTTGGCTTTTCCCTCCTCCCGTGGCAGCACAGCCTGAATCAGGGTGTCCTGACTTTCAGCTCAGTCAGGCTCTGCTCTGGCTGCTCCACAGAACAGCCTGGAAAGAGCCTCAAGAGCCTTGTGATGATTCTCAGTGCCACTGAGCAAACTGCTGAACCTGCCACTCCAAGGGCTCCTGGAGTCACAGGAATTTGTCTGGCTTTTCCTTAGCACTTCCCTGGGGTTAAATTCTCAGCCCTTTTGAACGTATTTGTTTTCTTTCAGCATACCAAAGAAACCACCCATTTAAAAATATTTGCTTTAAAAAAAAACCTCGACTCATCCATTTTCAAAGACAAATCATATTTTCTTGAATTCTGGGGAGGGAAGCAGGAAGGATCCATACTTTAGAGTTTGAAAGAAACAGTCAGCTTACCTCTAGATGCAATTTAGACTTTCACTTTCAGATTTTTATTCTAATGTAAGGAAGTTACTTCAGCTCAACTCTTTCTCTGCTGCCAGCACCACTTTCAGTCCAGAGGAAGCTACACTTATCCCCACTCTCTGTCTAAATAACTGCACATCCAAAGCAGAAAGATTGCAGCAAGATGTCCCATACCAAGCACAGAGCTAGCAAGAGACAGAAACACAGGATATAAAAGCAGCTGCTTGACTTAAGGTAAGTGATGGTCACACATGACACATAAAAACCAAATCTTGAGAACTCCAAAATACTTCTCAGCAAAAGAAAATTCAAAATAAGCTCACACTGACCATATCAAAAGATATTGGATAGGAATAGTTCTCATCTCTCCTAATACTGTTTCTAGAGCATATATAAGAAAAAAATATCACACTTCCCACCTCTGACTCCAGCAGATACAGGAATTTCTGAATTCAATTGCATGTTTCAGAGACTTTCCAAGAATTCTTTTTAACAGAAGAAACTTCTTTGAAGGTACAAGCAGACCTAACAGATGTTCACATTTACATCTGCTTTCCTCACCTTCCTCCCTACATGCATTTTTTTCTCATGTTTATTTAGGAATTCTGCCCCCTTCCAACCCTCAGTTAAGACAGGCATCCAGGACTTTCCAGTGGGTCTTACAAAGCCTCTCTGGAGAAATCTCCCTGCTGAAGGATTTTGGCCTGTGTGGCAAGGGCATAAAAGCAAATGCAAGGAGGTGCTTTGGAGATACCCTTGCAGAGATTCAAAACCCGACCGTGCATGGTGCTGCCATGGGCAGCCTCCTCCAGGGGTCCTGCCTGAGCAGGGGGCTGGACAAGGCCACATCCAGAGTCCCTTCCAGCCACAACCACTCTCTGCTTCTCTGGGTATGAGCCCAGGACTGTGGGTGACAGAGAACAGCAGACATGGACACAAGGCATTTTACCCACGTTGACATTTTTTTCACACTCTTGTCCTCATTTGCTTCTGCACAATCCTGTACCTCTTTTCCCTGCTGTGATGTGCAGCCAACTTCATTCCCTTTCTCCCCAACACTGTTTACCATGTAGGTGAAGCCTGAAGACAACTTTGCAACAATTCACCAGGAGTTTCCATTCAGACATGGAAAGCAAAGAAAAATCAGTTGGAATTTTGTCAGTCAAGACATTTTGGAGCTATCCATGGGGATAGGGGGCTGTCAGGAAGGAAATGCTGATAAACTAGCATTAGACATGCTGCTTAAAATTCATGTACCTCTCCCAAACCTAGACTTGCTTTCCTAGAAGACATCCCATATTTATTTTTTAAGAATCTAGGAAAGTTGTGAAAAAGATGCTCATCAAGGCAAGAGACAAGGTGCAACCTTGGCTGTGAAACAGCTATAAGATTTTCAGTTGCCAGCTATGCTACAGCATCTCCCCAATCTTTTTTTGAATCACACAAAAAACACCCTACAGATTCTATTAAAAGTTAACAAATATTATACATATGCCTGGTTTATCTACAGAACCATTCTAATCAGAAAGAAAGGAAGAGTGAAGACTAAACATTCATAAATGTTACAGGTAATGGAAATGTGGGCTTTTAATTTGCAGCACTGCACAGATGGCAGGAAAAAAGGGCACCAATGGATATCCAAAAAACAGCATAAATGACATTTTAAGTTTAATAAATGTTGTACTATATCATAATATGCATGAATGCTAAAAGGTGGCTCAGAGCTAGGGCAGGAACCAAGGATGAAACATCTGATGGTATTCATTATATAAGATGTCACCTACTATCTCAAAAGAAAGGTTTTTAAAAACCTCCAAAGATACAGAGCATGTTCTAAAAACAACTTTTGAACATCAGCATCTTAACAGCAGCAGCATCTTTCAACCACTTACTTTTCGGGAGAAAGGCAACTACCCATTATGACATATAAAAATATATGACCTCTTTTATGTTAAATACTGCCAAATAATTACCAGAATCACAAAGTTACCTTAGTGTTAGAATTATTTGGTTGTGTTCAAGCATTGTGGGTTTTAACATTGGCAGAAATGCTCACGGCCTCCAACCTCCAAAAGTACACTTTTAAGTCATACCCAGTAATTGTAAATTAACATTGTGAATGTTATTTGGTTACTCCATAAATTCTTTAACACTGTAATACTTTTTTCAGTACACTGAGCCTTGACCTAATGACTACCCTTAGTGACTCAAGAGTGGAGTTTATGTTTTTAGGTGCTGAACTTTAAGGATTCTTTGAGCAAAAGCCGTAAGACAGATACAAAATGCATCTACCAATCCACTGGGGAACTCAACAGAAACACTAATTCTTTAGCCAGTCATGCAGCTGTAGGCTCCAGCAGATGTAAGGAAATACCCTAATTATTAAACTGCCCATTCTTCCCAATAATTTAAAAACACAGAGTGAATAACCATTAAAGCTGGTTCAGTAATGACATTGACCTGTCTAGGAAGAGAAGAGTTAATGGACACAGCAGATGATGGACTTGCCCTGGCCCTCCTGGAACCCCAGGGCTGGCAGGCCCTTGCCAGCAGCAGCTGCAGCTTTGCTCAGCTGCCACATTTCATGTCAGGACACATGTCCCGACACAGGAACCTCTCCTGTCCCAGCTGTCTCTTGTATTGGACTGCCCAGTTCACTGTCACAGACAGCAGCAGCTCCTCCCTGCTCAAATCCTCCTTGCACACATTCGTGCTGTTTATGGTTCCTGTTTATGGTGTGCCCTGGGCATAGAGGGATGGTCCTGTTCCACACCATCTCTGCTCAGGTGAGAAACCAGAGCAGATTTGTTCTGCCATTCAGGCTGGAGACCAGGTAATCCTGTGAGTGAGCTGAAGTGGTCACAGTGAGGAGCTTTCAGAGAGAGAGCATTTATAATTTCATAACAAACTTCAAGATCAATATGGTAAAAACGTGCCCAAGTCAAAAGACTCCTCTCTGAAGGATAGCACAGATAGCCATCTTCCTAAGTAGATTTTTACTTCCTTTAGTGGAAGCAAAATAGGGTGGATAAGTGCTGGGAGTGTCTGAGTGAATTCACATTCAGAAGTGGGGCTCTTATCTCTGCCATCTCCTCGCTGCATAGGAGCAGGGTAAGCAAAGCCAAGGTTAGATCCTGTTCAGCTCACAATAGCAGCATGTGGTGCCTTTCAGAGCATGAATGCCAGTTTTTTACTGCAGGTGCTCTTGTGGTGTGGCCACGGGAGGAAAGCGATAACTGACATCCTTTTCCATTCAATTTACAGTCAAAAGAGTGTTTGTAATTTAGCAGTTGACTGGCTGAAGCTCAGCCCATATGGTAGCTGTTGTTCAGCAAAGGGAAAAAAAAAGTACAGTACTTAAACCGGAAAGAACAGGCAGTCTGTGCATCAACTCCAGGCTTCAAGGGGGTTCTGGCCCACTTTCATTCATATTTAAATGTGCACGTTCACACTGGGGACAGGGACACCGAGCACCATTTCCTAATATTGCAAATCACTGCTTTACTTTAGGGTCTTCTGTGTTATACACAAAGAGGGGAAAAATGTGAATGCAGATTTGCCTCAGTGTCCCATGAGGAATACTGAACGTTAGAAGGAAAACCAGCTGGAAAGTACATAAAGAGCACAACAGACTCCAGTCTGGTTCCTTTTTCAGAATATTCCTCTCCCATTTGCCTTCTGATTGCAGCTCTAAGAGGCCCTGAAGTCACTGTCTACAGCACGTAATTCTGAGCACAAAGAAAACAAAGACAAACATCCCAGATTATTTTAAATATGAGGTGAAATGTAATTCTGAATGGAAATGTCGACTTATGAGGAAAAAAAAAAATCACAGACTGTCTCCTTTCAGTCTTTTTCAACAAAGATAGGCTGTTATCAGTATTTCCTTAAAAACATTAAAAGAAGTTTAAAGTGGCAAATATGTCCCACAGATCAACAAACAGAAAGAATGACATTAAAAATAAAAATGGTAGAATGATGATTTCAGGTTAGTTTTAGCTTGGGGAGAGTACTGAAAAGAAATCAATACAGGGTGCACTGGCACACATCTTGCTGGCCTTTTGCCTTATATTCTACAGCTACGGAGCTTCCCAAGAAAACGAGCAATAAAGGAGAATGGGCAAAGAGGAAAAGACAGAGGGAAGGGGAAGGCAACAAACCTCATCTCTTTCATTTGGATTTCACTACTCCAGTCAAGTTTTTAAAAACATTTATGATACCACTGGGGACCTGGAGCTGACACATGACTCAAAGGGGAGATGTAATTATTAAAATTGTGATTAGCAATTACAAGTGCAGGGCTTGTGAAATTATGCTTTTCCTGTGCAAGAGATAGGAGCTTCACAGAAATTGGATTTGCCCATCATTGTACACATTGACAGCTACTGCCAAGCAGCTTCAATTTTTGTCCATTTGCCCTTTAGTTTAGGATAGGACACAGACCACATTAACAAGCCAAAAAGGACATGGGCCAGCCTAAAATAAAATAAAAACCAGTAAAAAGTAATTTCTGCATTCTTCCAACTAGTTCCCAAACTATCCAGTGTGTGTACTTTGCAATCCTATCTTCTTAGGAACTGTTTTCTCTTCCTCTTGCATGTGAAAAGCCACACAAACGCAACAGGAAACTGTCCAAACATGCAGGAGAAATATTGAAAGGGGCTGTACACTAACTGCTCTCAGACACACAAATCAGGTGAAAACACTGCAATGATTTGGATATTCTAATGTCATTATACAAGGCATCAGAAATTAATACCAAAACCACAGAAGACCTGGATTGCTCAAAAGGTAAAATGCACAAAAATCAACACACAGAAGGACTGACAAAGGAAAGAGGCTTTCTCTGCTTCAATCCAGCAATAAACCATGGCAAGATTATTCAATTCTTCAGACTCTGCAGCTTCCACAGTCTTGCACCCTCTGCAACACCCTGGATGCTGACATGAAGGTATTTACTAGAGAAACTAATAGGCACCATTCTGAGGTATTTTGAAAAAACCATTTGCAAGCAAGCAGTTTTGCATCCACTAAATCCCTGCTGTGTTAAATGAGAAAATCGTCTTTGTTGGTTCATGCGAAATTGGCCTTTTCTATGAATAAAGGTCATTTTCCTGTGGCTAAAGTGATATGTCTATTTTTTACAGCGTTTCTGCTATTTAAAAGATGATCACTGTGAAAAGTGTTTCCTTTTGCTGTTGTGTTTCAGGCTTATTATTAAAGGTATTTAGATACCAGAATTAAAAGAAAACACTGAAATTACATCTGAGGTAGATGCACAAGTGCATACTATATTGGTTGGCATAGAGCAGACATGTTAGGAGCAAAAAATGATTATTCAAGGTCATATATTCAAGTTTATCTATAATTATCCAAGTTTACTACCTTTAAAAAGTAGTTTTGAGCAGCTAAAAGTTAGCTACACAATATCTCACAATATCAATATAAGCATTCTGTTATTCTATACTGTATTTCTGCAGGTTTCATTAGCAAGGTCAGGAGTCAACATGAGTGATTTACAGTCTGCAAAACGGATGATGTCACTGAAATATGAAGAAGGTCTGAATCCCCAAAGAGAAATTATCGTAACAAAAGAGTGAGATCATTGCATGCACTTATCTGCTCCAAGGGGCAATAATCAAACAGACCTACATGTAAAGCCTAAGCTGAGCATTAGATAAAAGCTACAGAGGCAGTACTTTCCCAAGGTAATACAGCAGAGTGCTGTAGATTTTGTTCTGAGCTTCACTCATGAAGAAGCTTACTCTGCAAGCGTCTCAATCCCTTTTTTTCCCCCTAAAACATTACATAGAAAATGTTATCCATACATGTGAATAAAAAACCTGGTTCCATTTCAAATAGAAGCATTGATACCTAGACAGAACTAAATAAAGGGGCTCGTTAAAAAGGAGTTTGCCTTTGACCTTTCCTATAAGGGTTTAATACACAGCTTTTCCCTGCACTGAAATTGTACAGGCTGCTCAAGATCCCAATCTGCACCAAGAATAAAATCCCCCGAACACCCTCAACCAGAATAAATATTTAAACTTCCCTGATCTACAAGAGCTGCAACACTGGCTAACTAATGATAGCTACCAAGACAAGAAAATTACACAAGTTTATATTATCTGAGAAAACATCCACATTTTTATTGTTCTACCTTCTGCAACATTTTCCTGTGGATATGGGGGGTAGAAATTGCTGTGCTGTGGTAAAAAGAAAATCTGTCTTTACAGAACAGAGTGCTGCTAATCATCTGCAATAGGAATGAGCAATTCATCAAAAATTAAGTAAGCTTAAAATGAATTTGTAACCAAGGTCTCCTCTTATTTAGAAGTGGTGTCAAGTTGTTAGCTTGCCTCTTTCATCTCAAATAAATATAAATTGCCAAAGTTCAGTGCTTCTGAAGTGAAGAAGATGTCCTACCAGTACATTTAACGAAGAATTGCAATTGTGCTCCCACATGAGAGAAGCAGCTTCCTGGACGTGGGTGTTTCATTTAAACTTTTAAGAGGACATCAAAACACATTTACATGAATATAGATCAGTGCTTCCGCTGGGTGATTTAAATGCATCTTACAGCTGTGGAGAACGATTTTCTCAGTATTCAAAACATCCCTCTTAAAAGAGGAATTATTAACTTATTCTTTCTTTTTATATACATCAATAAAATCAGCCCCACCTCTGAACCCTTGTATTTTCCTAGCAGCAACCCTCATGCTCCTTCTGTTTGCCCTGTTCCAGAACTCCCAACACTTCTGCCTGGCAAACATTCCATGGCACTCTGAGTTCAGGGCTGGTGCTCGGTGACAGACACGCTTCACACCCAAGCCCACCTGAGGCCATCACATATCCCAGCACACAAATCCCGAGTTTGTAAAATCAGGTCTTTCCACTACTAATATGAGTGTGCTGGAAGAACGACCATCATGAAGCAACACCATCTATGAAACCTGCTGACTCCGGGTGTGTCTTCTAGAACACCAGGATAATTTATTTTTATTTTCTTATGAACAAACAAAGAAAACCCAAGGTTGTTTCTTTAGCTGGAATGTGAGTGTAGAAAATCAGTTTCGGACTTTTTCCCTGGGTAGTTCAATGTGTGCTCACTTTGCAGCTCATCTGTGAGGGTGAGGGCAGTGATGCAGCCCTATCAGCTGATCTCGGGAATGTGATCCATTAGAGAACCATCCTGCCCTGAGGGACCAAACACAGGGTATGTATGGAAGGCTGCATGAATTAATGCTGCAAAGACCGGTAATGACTTCTGATTAGATAATATAATACATCCCTGAGCAATCAGCACAGAAAAAACAGCCCAGTTATGCCACCAGCTCCTCCACTGCTACACGATTCACCAGTCATGCACTTACCCAAATACACATTTTGTTTTTTAAACACTGTACCAAAATATCTGTAGTGTTCAGAAAGATATTTGGCAGGGCAGAATGAGAAAACACACTTTTTACTGACTTGGTGAGTTCCTGGGATGTTCTCCCCTATTTTTGTATCTCCAGAGAAAAGCAGCATGCTCTTTGAGAGTTTCACTGGAAGTCAGTGATGAATATCATCACCATAAAGTTTGACACAGCAGCATCAGAAAAGGAAATATGGCATGACAGAGGAAGCCTCCATCATTGCCTTGAAAATATACGTATAATTCCTAAGATTTGGTTAAATCCATGGAGTAAAAGGGATAGAAAATAAACTAGCTCCCCTTACTTTGCTGTAATAGGAAAAAGAAGCTTTTTAGAGTGTAACAACATAAAACCAACATAGCTCAAAGTCATGGAAAATATCTTTTGATTTCAAAATTAACAAATGCTGCAAAATTTCAATCTCTTAAGGATCAGAAAATCATTATTTCTGCTAACCTCCTCTGTAACAACTCCATCAACCTTTCCAAAATAATGTTTCTTGTAGCAAAAAGGCCTCTGAACTTACCAAATTCTTATTTTCTCTTCTATAATCTTACCTCTGGTTACACAAATGTCAAAAGTGAAGTTTGCCCATTTTTCCAGTAATCATCTTTCTTTCTTCAGCCCTGATAACTGCTTCATCTGCAACAGCATTTATTGTTAACAAAAGTAGAGTAAAAAGCTTATTCAATGACTTTTTTTTGCCCTTTCATTACTTACTCAGGATGATTAAATCTGATCTGGCGTAATTTCAAATCAATTTTTACATCTGAAATATCAAACACAACAACTTGCCATTTCTCTGCTTTTTGCTGGAGTGCTGATTAATTATGTTATGTAAGACTTAAACATTTCATCTTTCTCTCTGGGAAAAGAAGAATGGTCAATTCAGAGGAGCTGGTGAGAGGAGGAGAGCTCCAGTTCAGTTTGCAGTCCCATGTGGTATGCCTTGCCCAGACCCACAGAGATTCAGCCTGAGCACTTCAAGGAAGTGATGACTTGAGACTTCTCCAGTAAAAGCACAGCACACACATACTGGTTTGCTGAGTCAAACTGGGGGCTAAGGGAAGGCTGTATCACGAGAAAATCTTCAAAAAGTGAAGTCCAAGGTCTAAAAATGGAAATAGAACAAATTTTTCCTTAAACATTTACCCTGATAAAAAGCAGGGGTAACTCAGCACGTGTTAAGTGAAGAGGGAAGAATCAAGACTGGCATTTCCCTCCACAAC
>VZTT01043482.1:19049-43966 GCA_013400855.1 Buphagus erythrorhynchus | reverse complement strand
TCAATAATTCTTGGTTTTTTGCTACCATAATTTTGCCAGGCAAGCAGTGGTGGTCGAATAAACATCCATGTCCAAATTCACAAAGTCTCTGGGCAATAGTCAGTCTCACAGATAACCATCTGGTCTTTGTAGATAACCACCAGCAAAGTTCTGGAATTCTGGTCCTTGAGATAGGCAGCATTGATAAAACAAAGGCAGGAAGGGCTATTGGGAGGTCTGATTTTGCAAGCTGGTAGTAGATACAACTTATTTGGAAAACATAATATTCATAACAAGGTGATTTAAAGCAGAATGATTTAATCACATATTTTCCTTTATCTAGTGTCCATGCTTCACTTCAGACCTTAGTATTCCAGTTTATACAGACTCCAGTACTTTTGTGATTAACACAAATCTTTTATCAATTATCACAACATCCTATCCAAACAGCTGGTATAGGTGAGGTGAAGTAGTGCAGTGATATTTTGCCCAAAACCAGGGCTCACTGCAAGGCTTCCTTCAGAAACCCTCCAGTGCAAGCCTAGGAGGCATAGACAGTGTCTGCACTGTGAACTTCTCTCCAACAAGCCTTTGAGTGGGATTGCAGGCTGAGCTGCTGCTCAGAGGATCCCCAGCAAAATAAATACCTGGTCCTGCAGGATTCACATCCCACACAGGCCTTCTCCAGGATACAGTTCATGGTTCCAGGGCCACCTGTTGAGCAGTGGGGATGTGATGAAGTATTGAAGTGCTGTGCCTTCAGATTCAATGCTTCAGATAAAGTATTGAAGTTCTGTACCACGAACCCCACCAGCATCCATTTGGAGACTGCAGAATAGCGTGCCTATACATGGAACTGAAATTAAGTCAGAATAGATAGTTTTATTTTAATGTTTATTTTGTTCTTTCTTTATTTTTTTAATCTGGATAAGGCTGGTTGCTCATTGCACAGACTGCAATTCCTTATGCTAACTTTTCCCACCTGGTCCTCTGGCCTGAAGTGTCTTTTGACATACAGCTTGTACAAAGCCATAAAAAAATCCTGATGCAGCAGCATAATTTTATAACATTCACACATCTGTTTCCACTGACGGCTTTGAAGCCCAGTAAAATGGCTAAGTTAGAAAAGAAAAAGAGGGAAAAAAACCACCACCGTCTTTGTAGAAATGTGACTAATGCCCAGACCTGCCTGTACTTGTTAAAATGTGCTAGAATGACAATGTTAACAGCTTGGCCAAACATCAGAAAATCACTGCTTCATCTGATGCTATTAGCTGAGTTACTCAGTAAAGGCAGAGCTAGAAAAACAGTGATGCTTCCCTGGGCCTCAGGGTGGAGTGGCAGAGAGAGATCTCCCACTCTGACTGAGAGATGCTGGTCAGAGCCCAACTCCTGTCACAGGCTGCCCATGCTGCTGCCACCCTCTTGTGAGTGGCCTGGAAAGCTTCCTGCATCTATCAAAAATCAAAAATTTGGAAGATGTGCACATGAGGGATGTGCACCCCAAAAAGATCCAAAATGACACTTTGTATTTGGCTTGTGAGGCCAAAGTTATGCCCAGGGTGAGTGGCCAGCCACTGAAAGTGAGCTGCATGTCTGAAAATCACTTTCCTGAGGGTGGGATTGTTTTCATAAGTCCCCATAAGCTTCTGTGGTTTAAGTTGGACAGTTTTATCTCTGCAGCATTGATACCAACAGCAGAATCTGTCTCTTTGGTGTTTATCTTTGCACACCTTCGGGAGGTGAAGGAATAGATAGATCTTTGGATTTGTGCCTCACAGCTGTCCTAAAATGCTGTGCTCTGCCCTCAGGTGACAGGCTCTGTCATGCCTGTCTTCCAGGGAGCCACAACTCCCACCTGCCTGGCTGAGAGAGGGGACATCCACCAGGTTGTGTTTGTGCTAAATCCTGCCCACTCAAGTGTCATCCCCTGAGCAAAAAGTGACACAGCAAAGGGGGTGTGTGATAAACCAAAGGTGCTCTACACTGCAGTTTCACCTTCCCTGGAAATGGCTCTAGGAATAAAGGACAATGCTTCAAACAGCCCTTGCCGTAGGCATGTAATACATTATGCTCTTCTTGCAAGGACACACTGAAATTCAGTTCAAAGAGAAGGGAAAACCCTTCTGCACTAAGCAGGGATCAGATTATTTGGTAAGCACAAAAACCTTTTGAGTAATAACTTTTCTGTGGAGAGTCAGACAGTTTCTATATGCTTAGTAGCCCTAGTTTCCCTTGAACTGTGTAATTCATCTGAGATGCCTCACTCAGCTTTTAAACCATCCAATGCACATCTGCATTTCCAGGCTGGCAAAGCCACTGAGGTCTCTTGCAGGGCCAGTATCTGTGGCATTTGGCCTTGACCTTGGAGGGCTACAAGGGTAGTCTGACTCAAATTGTGGTCAGTCTCCTCAAGTGATCTGCCTTCACCAGTAGCTGGGAGTAAAGCTGGAGGTAAACTGTCACTTTAAATTCTTTTTTGTTCATAGAGGTTTCCAGGAGAGGAACAGCTTTTGTCATTTTATGTGCACAGGGTATCACATTCTATGTATGCACAGGGTATCACACAGGCCAGGTGACAGAATTCGGATTGAAGCCAGGAGAGTACATGGCTCACTGTACTGACAGTGAAGAAATACTGAGAAATAAGCAATTGACCTGAAATAGAATTAGCAGAAGTCAAGAATTCAAGATGTTATGGTAACTAGTACAGTTTTCCCTCTTTTCTGCAGAGCTGAATGTTTAATTGATTTATGACTGAAAGTGACAGGGAGGATGCTGATGGTGCAGAGAGCTTTGCAAGAGAATGGGAAAGACAGTGTATTGCATTTACTTCTATTGGTAGCTTCCTAAAAATACATATAGACTGGGGTAGCAGATACAAGCTGTTCCCAAGTACCAAACTGTGTTTCTGAGCCAGATGACAGCAAGGAAGTGGAGCACAAACAGGCATTTTTGTATTTTTTGTCCAGGTGAATCAAATCATTCCAGTCTTGGGGAATTTATGTTGAGGGATGAATTTCTACTTTATATGTTCAGACTGTGCGCCAGAGAAGACTGAGAAGTCAAAAAATCTTATGAAAAATCTTTCCAAATCCCTTTTGTTGAGAGTCCTACTTGATATTCTCTTAATTAGGCAGGAAGGGGTAAGTCCCTCTCCAAAGGAGACTCAGAAGGAGCTGCTGTGCACAGTTATTCCTGATGAATGCTGCAGCTCTTCTTCCTGAACACAGATCCAGAGAGGAGAAGGGAGACAAACTTCCATGTTTATAGCAGATTAAAGGGAGGTCAGTGGCTGGCAGGAATATGGGAGGGGGGAAGAAAGGTGAGAACTTAAGAATCTCTTAAAAATCAGTGACCGCCTCTGCCTACAGGTCACAAGCATCTCCAAATTAGTAGTTCTTTTCTCTTCTGCTAATTAGTCATGGCTACAGTGGAAGTGCATACTCTGTCAGCCTGAATTTAGTGAGCTGAGAAGCTAGACTGTGCCTGTTAGGCATTCTTTTTAAGATAAACTCTTCCTATTGGGCATGCTTTGTTATCTTGGGATGCATCCTTCAATGACTTGGTATTGTGGCAAATTTCCTGTATCCCAGCTGGGATCACAAGGGTGTCCAGAAAAGCCTATTGCTTTCCAGGATATCCTAGCACTGAGGGCACACTGAACAGATGGGTCATGATTTGTTTGTACGATCTGTATGTCCTATATATCTCCACGCTTCTTATTTATCTTTATATATATTTATTAATTCAAGGACCATTTACAATGATTCCCTTTATTTAAACCTCCTCTGGATTCTATCTGCTTGTTTGTGCCTCCAGGAAAATCAATCTGTGTGGGGTACTGAGCACAGCTGCAATGAAGGAGAAAGAAATAAAGCAGACAGTGAAATACGACGTGTTCTCTCCAGAAGGGAAAGTAGAAAGCCTCAAGCCAAAGTCCAAAGGTTACACATGGTGGTAATGCTCTTATCTAACCTGGTTATACCTGGTGCTTGCAGGTAAATGGATTGAGCCATTCTGCAGTCATGAAATGAGCCCAGCAGGGCCTGATGAGCCTCACTGCCACCCTGTGCTGCACCTGGCATGGCAGAGCAGCAGCAGGTACAGCTGCTGTATGCCTGGGAGCATATCCTTCCCTTGGGCATCCCCAAATACCCCAGTGCTCTTCAGTGGAAGGGCTGAGGAGGAAATGTGGAGCCTTCTGGGCTCCTGGTGGAGGGACTTCTGTCAGATGTTCTGATCACAAACTGGTACTTCATACAAGCACAAACCTTGACTTGGTTATCACACAGAGAGATAAATCCAGTTACAGGGATTGGTACAATCTTGAAATGGAAGGATGGAAGAATGGATGTTTCTTTTAAAGAGATTTTGTCTTGTTTCTTGGTCTGACTTTCAAGCTTTTTCATTCACTTGCTGGCAGAGAAGTTTCTACTCCTTTGGCTCTTGCCAAGGCCTCTCTATGCCTAGCATTTCCTTTACTACCTTTTCCTACATATTTCCTGTATTTTCCCTTCTGTGGGGCTGTGATCTCTCTCAAAACAGGGCTGTTCCCTAGTTTTCAGCAGAGCTGAGCAGCCCGTGCCCTGACTCCAGAGCTCCAGCTTCTCCTTGGGCACTTTTCTAAGGGCTGAACAGCATCTTTGGATTTCACCTTTGAACAAAAAAAAAAGTGATTAAATAATCACCTATAATAAGCACCTATAATTAAATATTATACAGAATTCCTCTCTTTCTATCTGTTAAAAAAACTGGGCACCCCCACCCCTGCATGCCTGTTATTTGGGCACTCTGGGGGTGACAAAAACCCGGAGATCCCCTCTGTAACGGTGACCATCTCTTACACAGGCATACTCACCTGTCCTGTCCAAGCTCCAGGTGATGTTTTGTCTCCTCAGCCCTGAGTGTGTGTCTGCAGGGCTGTCAGCCTCACCAGTGCCCTGTTCTCCCAGCCAGGAGGGGCTGGTTGCTGGAGCTGATGGACATTTCACAGGGCTAAACTGGGCAGGGCTCTCTGCATGGCTTTTATTTCCTTGCTCCCCTCCACCTCCCAACCATCTCCCTTCACAGGAAACGCATGGGCAGCCCTGATATTGAATTCTCCATTGCCTCCCAGATCTTTTTTGTCTGTAAACCTGTCTGCTGGTGCATCCACAGCTTTCCCATGCACGGGCACACCCAAGGAAGACTGATTTGTGCAGAAACTTCTGATGTTGGCAGTGGGCACTTGCAACAATCCATCTGCTCAAACACAGGGAGCTCTGCACCTGTTCTCTCAGTATTTCAGGTATTATCTGATATCCTTCTCCCCTTCCACCACTCAGTGGTTCCCTACCAGCTTATTGGCCATATACATATTAATTCATAGTGATGAGTACCCTGTACTCTTTCCTCAGACAGGTCCTCTGGGTTCATTCCTCTTTCCCAGATACATTTCCAGCTGCCTCCAGCTGACCAACACTGACTTTGGCTCTGCCTTTTTATGCTCCTGACCAGAAGTGGTGGGAAATCTTTCTCTGCAGCTCTCTGGGACAGCCTTTACCCTGTCTTCTGCTCCATGAGCTTTATCTTCAGATCATTGCTAATCCCTACAGGTAATTCTTCCTTTCCATTACTATACCAGAACCTACAAGCTAATTTCCTCCATTGTACTTATTCCCTGGGTGCTAGAGGTTGCAGGGGTAGGGAGCTCTCCTCCCACCTCCTCTCCAGCTGACAAACCACACTGGCCTGGAGCAGGACACATGGAGAGCCTTCCTGACCTGTGTGGGTCCTGCCAGTGGCTCTTGAGCCCTGAGCCTTGCTCTCTTGGGGCTCCTGTTATCTTTGTACCACTTCCAGCACTGATGTTCTTCATGGGAAGGTGTTTTGTTTGCATGGGATTAAAAAAAAAAAGTTAATCTGATGCCATAGCTCTGAGTGCTCTGCATGGACTGCAGGGAAGAGGAATTGTGGAGCCTGGTATCAAGGAATAGCCTTTCAGAGAAGGGCCCAGCTGCAGAGAAAGATTCTGCAAAAATGGGAAGGAGGCTGTCTAAGGTGTCAAGACACCCCTTTCATGTAATTACTGCTCACAGGACACTGTCCTTTGTCATGTGGGAGATGTGTGAAAGCAGGAAAGCTAGGAAAACAGGAGTTTGGAGGAAGTTTGGAGTTTGCTCATTCCTGCCCCACATCTCCCCCTTCCTTGGGGCTCATCCAGAGCCTGTCCCTGTCGAGTCTCAGGGCACCTCCCAGTTATTACTCACCACCTCCTCCCTCCAAACAGGAGATCACTGCAGGAGATAGGCAGGGTGAACCCTGCTGAGACTGCTGCTCTGTCTCCCACGTTGCTGCTGGTAACTCCAGAGGTGAACTGCACCGTCGAGTTTCCACCCATGTGGTGTTCTGGCGACAAAACTTAGCTTAAACCCTTTTGATATTAATCAAAAATATCATATAATCATCATAAAAGCAATACAGATATCTCACAAAGAAGCCATCAGATTCTTTGTGCTGTGGCATGCTGTGATGTGTGTGCAGTGTGGTTGAATCTAGTCCTTCACTGCCTGAGTTTTTTGTGTGGGTTCATGTTAAACCTAGTGGAAGGCCCAAACAATAAGAAGAAGACCCCATTTCCCCCTTCATCCCCTCCAGCTAACATAAAACTGTGTCAAAAAGAAAGTGGTTATAACCTGGATGCTGTTCTTGTCCATTTTGCCAAGTAGGAATGTTTGCTCACTAAGAAGTTCAACATCACAGGTGAAAGGATAAGAGAAGTATCTTGGGAAAAAAAACCCCTCTGATAACACCACAGAGAACATATGATTTAAGCTGAACGGAGTTTTTAGAAGTCTAGAAAAAAACCAAACCTTATTCTTTGGTCTCTGCCAACAGAAAAAAATTGGAAAAGCACCTTTAAATATGTACCTATAAAATTTATAATAATGAACTTACCTGCTTGGGGCTGGAAAAGAAATCAGTTTGTAGTTGTCAACCCCCTGGCAAAGTCAGCTGCTCATGCAGCTCAGTGCTCTGCTCAAACAGAGGGTAAGTTTGAAAGCTGCTGCCATACCCTGCTGGAGGCCCAGAAGACAGAGCACTAAGGTGCACTGCAAAGCAGGGACTAATCCTCTCATTGACCTGTACAAGAGGAATGAAAAGGGACTTAGCAATATTAATCACAGCTCCTGTACCTTTTTTTCTGATGGCCCCAACCACCAACCCTAGTGGGACACTGCCTCTGATAGAGCTAGGAGACAGCTATGATGCCAAGGGCTCCAAACCTGTGTGTGGGGACATTTCTTAAAGCTGATAAAGAGCTTTAAAAGCAGATTTATGAAAAAAACCCCAACAACATTTGTTTTTTGGCTTTCTGTTTCCATTTGATAACATCAAGGTTATACATTTATGCTCTTAGCTCTAGGATAGTGAGGAGTATGGAAAGTATTTTTGAAATTCATCCACCTAAACCTATAATGGATTCAGTGCATGCACCCAAACCCACATATCTGTGGAAAGAAGGTGGCTTGAGAAATCCCCAGTGATGGGCAAACTGGGAGCAGTCACTTGCACTCAAGTGTCTTTGCTCACCTGGTTGTTTCAGATACTCTTCTGGCCATTGCTCCTTTTTCTCTTTCTCTCTCTTTCTCTCCCCAAAATGGAGCTGACAGCTCTTCATCTGTCACAGAGGCTGCAGGGTGCCTTGCTGAGCATTATTGAGTCTCCCCAGTGAAGCACACAAGAATGGAGTCTCCAGCAGCCCTTTCCTTTAAGCTTAAAGAGGCTATGTCCCAAACTAGAAAGGGCTAATAAAAAGTAATACAGGAGGGGAAAAAAAAAAACCAAACTAAAAAGCAGCAAATTATATTTACCTAGGTGAGTGCTTGTCTGTATTATTTTACTCTGATTCTCCTGCCTTCTAATGGACAGTGTTTTGATGGTGGCAGTCTTTAAATGATCCTTTCCCTCCCTTTTTCCTATTTTGTCCTGTCTTCAGTTTTGAATTTTCTTTGAAAAGCAATGCCCTGCTATTCATTTTCTCACAGCCACTTGCACTGTGGGTCTGTACACTTTTCCTTTTCTTTTCACACCCAGTACAGAGTCTCTACCCACTCCCTCCTGCCCTTACCACCTTTAGTGTCCCCAGCACAGCTCTAGCTCTGAGGGACCATCAGCAGCCACAGAACAACTCCAGCCATTAACCAGTCGAGTGCCACACCTCCCTACAAGGCAGGTAATTATTTATGAACATTTCCAAGCTGCCTCTGTTTGGGGTAACAGATTGTTCAGCTGCTCCTGCTCAAGGGGCCCCACACAACAATAGTGAGGCTGCAAAGGGTCAGGGTTGGGATGAACAGCTAGAGCTGTGTGTGGGGACTGCAGACATCTGCCCACACATTGCTGAGCTCTGAGCCCTCCTTTCACTCGTGGGTTAGTGAGTGTGAAATGGCTCCTGGATTCCTAGGGTCAAACAGGCTGTATCTAAAAAAAAAAAAAAAATTAAAATCCACAGAAAAGTCCATGGACCACATGTGGATTCTGTGCTCCATAAAATGGCACGGTGTAACTGGTCTGGTTTCTTTGCTCCTTGCCCATGCAAACCAGCTCTGACAGGGAGGGGCTGTGGCTCCCACTGAAACCAGCTCCTCAAAAAAGCCTGGTGGTGACACGACATGGGGACTCCCAGCCCGAAATGCCAGGTGACATTTACCCAAAGGTGGAAGATTTATGGATTCAACCTAAATTAATTAGGAAGCAGAACCTTAATTAAGAAGCAGGTTGCTTCTGAAACAGCTAAGGCACTTCAAAGGGCTGAAGCCATGTACTTAATGGGAACAAAGAAGAGAAAACAGGGTCAGAACAGACCATATCTGTGCCTTGTTCTCACCCCATTCATCTTGCACACGGGGGGTGCTCTGCTGGCATTTTAAAAATAGCAGTGGAACATCTGCCACCCAAAGGAGAATTGGGGAGTGTGGGAGGGGCATGTGATTTATTCAAAAGCCACTGCTCCCCCATGGAAGCAGAAGATGAGCCAGATGTACTTTTTTTATCCTCTACCAAGTCCTGGTCTTTTTCCAATTGATTTCATTTGATGCTGGACATCCCTCTTATTCTCTCTCTTTTTTTTTTTTTTTTCCTAGCTAGGTGACTTCACCTCATGAATTCAGGAGGCAAATTGATCCTGTTTCATCTTCTCATCATACCAGGTACAGCTGTCAGCTGAGGGGCAGGTGGTTTAAGAAAAACAAAAAATGAGTCTCTTGAAATCATGGCACATTTTTAGGACCTCAGTTCCCACAGAGCTCAGTGTCCTGGAAGAAACAACCTCAGATAACTCCTGTGCTCCTCAGCCAGTTCTAGCTGCTCAGTTAACGATGTATTTGTACTGTTTATTCTCTAATATTTTGAACAGATCCTTCCTGCTTCTGGAATTAAGAGAGATGGGTGGCTTTTCCCATTGCAGTGGTGTGGTTTAAATGATGTGTCACGAAAATCCACCACAGTTTCTTTAGGAAGACACACAGGCAAGATCTAGGATGATGCTTCCAGATGTGCCATCCCTCCAGGCTTCTGCAAACCCTGCTGCATCTCCCTTGCACCTTTAGGAAGGCATTGCTGCAAGTCTGGCCTTGTGCTATTTTGGAAAAGTGTTTTGAAAGCTACACCCAACATTAAGAAGAGATTGACGTAAGAGATTACAACAAATGCACAAAACACTTTCATTTTCTTTATTTTCAATTGATACTGTATGAATACAAAGTTTCTAGAAAGCTACAAAAATTCTACCACTTTATCAAGAAGGCATCAAAATGTGTCACTTTGCAAAGACATGAAAACACCTGCAGTAACCGACACAAAAATAGCATTTTTAGAGTGATGAAATAATTGCACTTAACTGTCATGGATATTAAAGTTATCACACATATGTACCGCGAAAGCTAGAATACATTTTTGTTTTTTTACAAAGCACTTTATAAAAAAATTCTCTGCACACAAAACCTATAATTTTCATATTACTATCATACTAAAGATAAATTCACTTTAAAGCCAACACTTAAAACATTTTAAACAAAAAAAAAAAAAAAGGTACCAGTACCTACACACAGACAATAACAAATACAAGAATACTGTACTGCCAAGAGGTTTGACTGAAACTCCTTTTGAAAGCTTCTGCAAATATGTTAAGAAAACATTGGAGAACATTCAGTTTTTTCCAAGAGCCTTCCCTCACTGTCTAACCTAGAGGTACTTTATCATCAAAAGGCAAGTTCTACATCAAAAGTTACCAGCAGCAGTACAATATTAAAGTAACCACTGACCATATATGAATATGCTTAAGTCACAAACCCATTTTATACACATTACACAAATAAACATAAAGTGAGAATTCCATTAAGTCATTTACAAATGTGAACAAATGCACATGGCAAAAAAACCCCAAAACAAAACAAAAACCCAACCTGTTTTACATAAAATGTACTGAAGAATTAAAGGCTATTCAGGTTTTCAATGTTATAAAATTCTTTTGTCTTTTTTTTTTTTTTTTTTCAGGCACATATTGTATTTTTTGTCTGCAGTCATGAGCCTGAATCAGAGGCCCATAAAACAAAACAAAACAAAAAACAAAAACACATATTCTGTAAGGAGGTAACAGGGATCCATCTCCTTTTAGTCAACTGAGTGCATTTAAGATTTAATTTACACACTAAAACTAATTACATGATCTCAGCAAGAATGACCTGAAAAGTTAAAAGGTGAAGATGTCCAGAGTGTTTCTTGTACTTTGACTTATCCAGCCTCAATCTTTCTTGGGGGGCTAAACATCTGGTTATGAAAGATAAGAGGGGGAAAGGAGATCATCCTGAGCAAAGGACAAAGCTGGGCTCTACTCCTCACACCCACCTGTGCCCGGGCACGTGTATCCTCACGGGAAAAGGAAAGGGGGGACAACACCAGGGCTCTCAGTGTGGCTGACTGAGGGCTCCAGGACACTCCCAGGGCACTGCTTCAGAGAGCAGGTACGCCCTGGGACTCGCAGTGGGAAAATAAATAGCGACGGAATTAGCGCGTCGAATGTCACAGGCACGGACACCCAACATCAATGTACACCCAACATCAATGTACACCCAACATCAATGTACACCCTTCATTATCCCAGCAGCACACCCACGGGCATCCATGGGACAGGCTGCTGCCAAGCTGAGCTGGAGCTGTGCTGGAGAGGGAAAGTGAGAAACAGGCATGGGGTCTGCGGTTCCTTCAAAATAGTGGTGCAGTACCTAAACAAAGTCAGTCTGGAATTCAAGTAAGTCAAACTACGTTTGTTAGTAGCGGTTTTTAACAGCCCCAAATGGTACCATTATGCTTGTTGGAATGAGACAGAGGTGCAGTTTATCACAAACACTGACTAGTGCAGCCAAAATGTTTGGCAATAACTGAAAAAGTATGTTCTGCTTATGGGCCAAAAGCGTCTTTGCCCTACCTCAGTCTCATTGAGTTCAACAGGATTACTTGTCTTTTAGAGGTAAGTGGGATTTAGACCTCGAAGGAATAACAAAAATAATATTTTAGAGAAAGGGAATTTGAATTATCACAATATTTACCACACAGTGTCACAATATTTCTCTATATAAAAAGTTAATCTTAATTTTCATCAAATACTTTAAAAATCAAGTTAACATTGTATTCACAACTATATAATCCCTCTGACAGCTTTTGGTTTTGCTGATATTTGTTCTTTCTAAAACTGTTAAAATGTTGCTCCTCTTCCCATTGATTTCAGTTGTGGTGGAGAGTATGGCCCCCGTTCACAGAAGGTATCAAATACAGACACATTTTTAGAGGAGCTAATTTTTTTCCCCCCCAACAAGACATCATCTGGGAGGAAAACAGAACAACCTTGTGTTTTGAGTTGTGCTGGCCAGAGTTTCCCCACCAGCACGTTCACTCACAAGGCTCCCACTGGACATGTCAATGTTTAAACCCACACGATTGCATTTACCCTCGCTACGCGCAGCTCTCCACGTTCCTCTTGTTTTCTGCATCTGACCTTCAGCACGCACAACTTTGTAAACAAAATCTGCTGTCTGAGCAAAGAATCTTCACAGATACCAAAACATTGTTAGAGGAGATTGATGAAGCCATGCTTGTCCACTGGAATTCTGTAGGATATGGATCTCTTGTTATGCAGATGCGTGACGGGATGAACAGAATATAAATGGGAATATTTTCATTTTTACATCACAGACGAATCAGTTGCTGGTTTGCAATGCTGTCAGAAATGGCAAACAGTAGATTTTTCTTCAGCAGGCTGATCATTAGCAAAATTCCTTTGCTATGAATGGTGCTCTTTTGTGAATGGAGGCCTGTAGATTCAACTTATTCCAATAAACCAAAGGCATTACGGTGATAACTAAATATTTTTGGTCTCTCTACAAATTGTCATTATTATGGCAGCACTTTTCTAAGCTGGAATTTCAAACCAAAGGCACTTTCATGCTAGAGTGCAGAAGAGTCACAATTAATTATTTGGTCATGAAATTTAAAAAGGCAGCATTCATTAATACAATTCACTTTTTACGGAGAACTAGGGATCTGTAACCTTTCCTTTTGGTATAGGCATCTCACTGCAATGGGACTGACTTGTACAGACAGCTGGTTTAGACCAAGCAGTCAAAGAGTGTTTCTGCGGGGGAAAAATACAGATATTTTAAAAATGGAACCAATTAATAAAACAATGTATAAAATTTAACGTTAAGAGGCTAAAAGGTACTTCTAATATAATGCTAAGGCACTGCATATTGTAATGCTTTGGCAGCTCTCAATTAAAAGGTTCCTACAAAAAAGTAACAGTAACAAGATAAATACTTCCAGCTTACAAAAGAGCTCACAGTTTACAGGCAGCCTGTTGGACTACACACCCCACACTCAACAGTTGAAGGATTAAGGCTTTTAAGAATTAACATATACAGGGCATGGGTCATTTACAGAAGTGTGAAGAAAAGACGATGGAAGTAGTTTCCCTAACATTACATATGTGAACACCAATAAACACTGTGACTGTTTATACCCTATAGTTATGGCATATGTAGTGTGCCAGATCCTACTAAAAAAAAATAACTGTACCTGGTTTTGCAAATTGACTTACATACTTTATATGCCTTAAAGAGTTTGCTTGTTATTAAAAAAAAAAAAAAAATCACCAAACCCACAATTCAAACCCTAAATAAAAGACAACTTTAGAACAAAAACCAAAAAGTAGTTTTTGACTTGTAACACCAAGTGCTTACAATAAAGGGCTACCGTTAGGCTGTTACAATGCAGTGCTTTTCCTGATGTGGTTGTTAGTGTTAAAAATGAGCGCTAAAAGAGACCTTGCCATGGACACGTTTCTCTGTTCACTTCGCAGAGGATCAACTGAAAGGTCATCAGCCCTAATATCCACGAGCAGCTAAGAGCTAGACATCACAGCCACCATCCAAAGCCTCCACCCCATGGAGCCAGGTCAGGCTGAGGGTTTAAAGCAGTTTCCATTCCCCTCAGTGGTGTTTGCACCCCAGACCTCACCAGCTTTAGGGATGGTCCTGGTCTGACCCCCACCCTCACCTAGGCTCCAGTCTAGTGCAGACATTTCAACAATTCTAACAGAAAGGACTATGCAGGAATATCATTTACAGAAAAGAATTAGACTTGCTTGTTTGAAGACTACAGCACTGGGCCTGGGAGTAAATTCTACACTTAAACTGTGCGTGGGAACTGTACTGGTTTAGCATTAAACTGACTTTTGGTAATGAGGAAAAAGTATGACACTACAGGAACATACAAAAGGGGTAGGGAGAGGGGGCCTGCTAAACACGAACTTTGAGTCAGGACTGCAAAAGACTCTCCTAAGAACCCTCTTGGCTGATAACTCATCACTGATCCCTAAGGTGGCTTGTGCTTGGTCGGGCAGCCCTCAGCCTTTCAGACAAATGTTTGGCTGGAGAAGCCTCTGCTGGCCCAGCACCTGCCCAAACAACTTCTGCTTGGGCAAGGAGGGGCAGCAGGAGGAGAGGAGCTGAGCATCACCCTCCATCCTGAACGGGAGGGCTGGGACTGCTGCTCTCAGGTGTGCTGACCCAGACATCGCTCAGGTGTGAATCCTCACAGTATGCAAATATCTCCAGCTGTGCCTCACTGCCTGGAGCCTTCCCTGAATTTAGCAGAAGGATGAGCACTACCACACCCAAGAGGACAGCAGACCCTCGTGGTAAGTGCATGTTGGTTTCTGATCAGGTCTTTGCCAGACCTGGAGAGACAACTGGGAGAGGTGTAAGAGCACCACGATTCAGAGGAAAAGGAGAAAAAAAAAATTAAAATTCTCCACTTTCCAGTCTTCTTTGCCTGATGTTGGTTGTGATTTTCTAGCTTCTCACAGATATTAAAGCTGCTGATCCTTTCAGAGGTGTGCACACTCTTCTCTCAAACACATCAGTGAATGACTCGATGCTGTCACAACGTCAGCTGTTTCCGTTCACCTCGATTTCAGAGCTGCAAGTTTTTTTTGCTCAACTTATTAGAAAACATAGTTGTCCGTATAAAATATAACTGCACACACAAGACTACATATAATGCAAGTCTAAATCTTCAGTATTTACCTACTTATTGCAAAATGAGCCATCTTTTTCATTAAATAATCAAATTTTCATATTAGTACAATACAACTTTATACTCTTTTAAAATACACTAGATATGTTAGGGGTAAGGGGTGATGTTTTCTTTCTCTGCAATACCTGTTTGAAAGTTTAATGGATTAGAAGATTAGTTTTAGCATTGAGAAAAAAATACAAAATTTGCCTAATTTTAGGACTTGTCTGTTTCTATCAGGCATTTCTTAAGGCTATATTTTTCATTTGGTTTCAAACAGAAAAATGTTTCATTTTAAAAAATAATTTAGTGAATTACATTCGTCCATATCTTCCACCCTAATTAGTTACAAAGATAATTCTATAGAGATTATTAACTTTGTGTACTCATTTACAGTTATAGCTAAAGATTCATTTCAATTCCACTTGCATTGTAAAACAAGTATTTCGTGTTGGAAAAAAACCCAAAATAAATTCTTATAAACGCTGTCAGTTTTTCCCCATGGCAAATGCTCTGTCATACATTTTTCTATCAGAATTAAAAATAGGCCTCCACAGACAGAGGCATTAGGTTCTTAAATACAGTCTTCCCAAAGAACTGTGGTTTACAAATTTGAAGAACACTTAGTTTTAGAAATAATTTTTACAACTGTACCAGAATTTCACAGCTACAATTATATATGAACACATTAAAAATGACTTCACTAAAACAGGTTTTAGAAAAATGCGGGTGAAAGTTGGGCCAGAGGCACTGCCACTTAGTGTTGAGGTTTACAGTCTGTGTTTTGATAAAGAAGTGAAATGAAGTGTATATATAAATAACTGCTCAGTCCTTTACAAGCCTGTAGATGTGATGCTGTGCTCCGTGCTCGCTGTTGGACACTTCGAACACACAAGCCATGCAGAGCAGGGTTTCTTGTGTGTCCCTGTTTGTTACCACCTGCGTGGGGAAGGAAGAGGCAGACACAACATTACACACCTGGAAACAGCAGGGCTGGAACAAGAAGTGGCCTGTTATTAGTGGCACCACATATTAGTGGTTAGCTTCTTTTTTTTTTATTTTTGCCACAACTCAGAGTCAGGATTGAAGCACGAGAGATGGAGTTTTCATGTTCAGACTCAGTTGTTTATTAATTCTTATTTATAGGATAGTGAGTTCTATAGCACTTTTAGTTAACAAGCTAAAAGTGAGAAAATGTTGGGGTATTTTGTTTGTTACAAGTTCTTTTAAGGCCTAACTATCTAATTAAAAGATAACATTCATACTATTTATACTTTTGACTTAATGACTAAACACTTGTGACCCACACTGGGATGTTTTTATCCAACCAAAAACTACTACCTAAAATCAAGAAGAAGAAGGAACAGGAAGGAAGAAGAGGCAATGCCCCAGAACCCCCATCTTGTCCCATACCTATTACTATATTCTAAAACCCCAAACTCCAAACCCTTCACTATGTGATATTGCACACTTCTATTCAACTATACACCAGAGATTCTAACTCCATCACTTAATTTTGGAAGCCTTCTCCAAGGCCTCAAGTCAAAAGCAGTGTTCTCTTGGAGGTCAGTGTCAGAAAGCACAGAAAGTTCCAAACTCCCAGGCTTCAGTGTTCCAACAGCCTGTGTCACCTCAGCCCTGCCCAAATCCCCTGGCAGTGACATTGCCTGGCTCTGGGAGCTTGGCAGAGGTGCCACCTCGGAGCAGCAGGGAAATCAAGCTGGGTCATGGGATGAAACTGGCTCAAGGGCCACCACATGGCCCATTCTCTGTGCTTTAGGTCACCTGCTGGGCGTTTGCTGCCTGTTTTCCCTGCCCAAGAACTAATTAACACCACTGACACCTGCAGCACTGTAACCAAGCCCTGCTAAGGACACATTGGATGAATGCAGTGGTTCAAAGTTACTGCCTCAGGCTCTCTCCAAATCCCAGACTCGAGTGGAAAAAACAGAGAAGTAAGCTGGAATTTGTGGAAAATAACAAAGATGTTTGGTCACATTCACAGCCAGCTGAGCCTTTTCATCCTGAGCGTCTCTAGCACCCAGTTCCAGAATTATTCTGAAGGCAGTGGGATGGTTTGTTTGGTAAGCAACAATGACTAAGGGATTTGGAAGCTTGGTCCCAACATTACAACCTGAGCAAGCCACACAAAGCCTGAGAGTATCTTAGAAGTGGAAAAATAGAAAAGGCAGTCCATACCAATAAAATTGTGAAGTTTTCCAAGACGCTGTTCATCATGTATTTCTCTGGTAAATGCTTCAGCTTGTGTATGAAGTTGATCATGTATTCACACATGGGAGAGCGGTTTATCCTGTACACAAACCGGCCATTCTCAAACCTTGCATATTCAGTCTGGAAAAAATAAAAACCATTTAGGATGCGGGAATTCAGAGACAGAGAAAAAAGTGACTGGTAAATCTGTTTTCCCCCTTTTTTTTTGTGTAGACAGGAAAAAGAGAAAGTGGCTCAGACACACACACACACACACACCTGCTTGCTGACTCCCTGCCTGACCTGTGCAATGCCTTGCTAAAAATGCAATGGGTCTCAATTATCAAAAATTAGAATATTGCTACTTGTTCTCCAACCTGCAAATTAACAAACTGAATAGATGAGGATTATAAAGTTCCAAACTGAGTAAAAATGAATTAAGCCAAAAAGTGTGGTACGATGATTTTACAGGAGTTTTGAGGCATCTGTCTGCAAAGGGAACAGCAAAAATAAGCTTATGTATTTACACTTAAGTGTGCACATACAAACACAGATATATTTTGCATGACTTGATAATCAGTTATGAACTACAGAAAGAGGTAGGACTACAGCTGGAAGAAACCAGACTGACTTAGATTACAGAAGGAGGGTAAGGCTGTGACTCTTGGACTTTGCTCTCCAGCTACCAATTGCTCAGATGGTGGTTTATAAGGATTTTTGGCTTTCTCTAAGCTTGGAATAATGGAAATTATAAAAACATTTTATTTTTTTTACGGTCACTATGGCTAGAAAACACACTTAGTTTAAGAAGGACATAAACAGTGACCAGGACATCTGTAAAGGCTCAACCTTCAGCTCTAGGCTAAAATTCTCCCCCAAAAACTGTTTTGTACATGACAGCTGTGGGTCTGGGGCTTAGTCCCCAGCTGCAACATCACTGTACAGCAAACCAACCAGAGACCTGACCACAGCACATGGGTCTGTGCATAGGAAAGGGGGAAAATGCACATATCCCATCACAACACCCACCTCTACTTTTTCTACTACTTGCTTTCCAAACGAGCAGACTTTGGTGGAACAGGTGATTGTCATGTTTTCTGAGCTCTCATACTGACTGGTGACTCCGTAAAACGCTCCTGTATCATCTTGGATGTTGCAGTTTAAGTCAGCCTGTGGGGAAAAAGGAATGCATGGTGAAGATTTGATTTTTCATTTGACAGTGTGAACAGCATAAGCTGTCTCTAGCTCACCATTCTTTTCAGAAATAAGGGCAGGGAGCTAAATGGTGATGACAGTGACAGTGGAAAAAGTCTGTCAGGGAAGTAGCTGCCCAATTGTTGCAGTAAAAACCTCAGGAAATCAGCAATTTATTCAAACCTCAGACAATAAAAGATGTCCCAGTATTTCTGTGGGCTCCAGGTGACATTCTTGTCTGGCAGGTAGATGCTGAAATCCCTGGAGCAAAGGCATGAGAGCCAACCTCTCTGAAGTGAACCTGCTTTGCCATCTCAAATTCAGCTGAGAGGCCAGAGCTCACTTTCTCCTTTTCCTGTCTTAAAGCAAGGAAATGCTCGTGGCAGAGGGAGACAGCTGGGCAGCACAGGCTCAGTCTCTGATAAGGCTCTGCCAGGCCATATGGCATTGCTTCAGCAGAGCACTCACCTCCACGGAGCGCTCTGACACAACCCCAATAAAAGAAACCAGCACAGAGCCGTGCCCCCCACCTGCAGACACTGCTGGGAGGATTTGGGGGCTCCCAGCATTTCCCTGCAGCCTCAGGAACCATCCAGCTGCCTTTGATAGGCAGCAGCAGAGACCAAGGCTTGAGCGCAGGATCAAGCGAGGAACGGCGCTACCTTCCATTATTCATGTGCCAATGCAAGCCCTGTGCACAGCAGGATTAATTTGGCTACAGAGCAGCCACACGGGTCACCTGCTGAACCCAGCCCCCCTGGGCCTGCAGCAGGGCTGGAGCTGTTCTGCCACTCTGCTCTTTGACATCATGGACCCATTTTCAAAAGCCCTTCACTTAAAAGCACGCTAATATGGATACAGGCAGACTCCAGGGATATGCACAGCTGGATTTGTTGATTCAGGCATTAGCTCTGCTGACATCTTTGATGCCCAGGGAGACAGTGGGCAGGGCTTTCCTTTCATGTGGAATAGCTGATCAAATACTGTAGCATGACAGCAAAGAATCACCTGAGCTTGAAAGTTATGCCGAGGTGAGCATTTCAGCAGGGAAATAAATGCACTTCTGCAGCTGTGCCACCTGCAAGTCTAGCTCTGCTTGGGTCTATTCCTAATACAGAAATGGAACACAAAATACTTGACAGGAAACTTCACATTTACACTCAGACCTTTTAAAAACCCTGTTTACAGGTATGTTTATCCTAAGCCCCATCCCTGAAGTGTCCGCACAGTGAAAGGGGCTTTGAGCAACCAGTTCTGGTGGAAGGTGCTGGATTTAGGTGATCTCCAAGGTTCCTTATGACCAAACCATTCTATGACTCTAGTGTGGAGCACTCACCACAGTTCAGGTCATTTGTAACTGCTACTTAATTTCTAACTTGGCCACAACTCATTAATCCTCCTTAGTGTCTGCAGTCCTTATTCGTGGCACGGCCTTCTGAAGCAATACTCTGACAATAACAGCACACATCGAGCTAGTCTGTGGTACAGACAAGACACAGGTTCAAGATTACTTGGGGCTGGCTTTGTAAATTAATCAGTGGAGCAGCCTCCTGAGGTTTGCACACAGTGACACCAGCAGCCCCACAGTCAGGTATTTGGCATAAGAGGAAGAAATCCTATTGCTGCTCCACCTTGTTCCCTGCACCTGCCTCGTGCCAGGCCAGCAGTTAATGTTTAATGTGCACCTAAAGCAGGGAGCTGGCAGGAATTGTCCAGGGCTGATGGTAAAGAAGCCATTTGCCACCACAGCTGGCCTGCAGTCGAGGCATGGCAAACATCAGAACACGGCAAACTGCAGCAGCCACCGGCCACGCCACCAGAATTTCGGAACAAGAGGGATTTCAGCTGAAACAATTGCACTAAAGCAATTAATGATAATAATAATAATTATAGAAGTAATCTCTTAAAATGCAATTATTCCTGCTGCAACCACTACTGCAGTTTTACTAGCAAAGCATTTTCTTTCCTTTCAGATATGAGCAAAATATTTAAGAAATCATCAACTGCACAGAACTTGCATTTTGAGCTGCAGTAGCAAATGTTCAGAGTTAAAAAAGGATAACTTTTTATCTGCTGCCTTCTGATTTTGATGCCCATTAAAAAAAAAGTATCTAATTGTTCTATTTACATGCTGACATTTAACCTGGAGAAGTAACATGTGTGGCCATCTGTCACCCTGTTGTTCACTCCTCCAGCCCTGGCTGAAATCACTGGGAAGTCTGTGTACACAACACATCCAGGCTGCAGCCTGATGTTTCAGAGAGGAACACTTGAAACTGTCACTCAATTGTCATAATTTACTCTTATGCAACCACAGTAGGGTTGCAAAAGTCCCATTATGATCATGTAGATGAGAATTATCTTTATTTACTGTTTGCTCTTTGGGTTTTTTTTTTTGTTTTTTTTTTTTTTTGAGTCTAGCACGCAGTAAAGGTGTTTTCAAGGAAGGACAGAATTCTCTTTGTAAACAGTTTTCATATTTAACTAATTGCTGAGGTTACTGAGAGCTGAAGACTCTTCAAAAAAGTCTAACACCAACATTAAAAAATCACAGGAGTTGGCAAGCAAACGCTCTTAAATGAAGGTTTCACCAAAGCCTCTTTTAGTATTATAACAATTTTGTCTTAAGGACTTAAGAATATTATTATGGCTTAAATAGTAAGGGATTTGTCTAAACATACACATCTGAAAGCTAAATTGTATTTTTCAAACTGATGAAATTAAAATAATTTTTTACTGTTTTTTTTTCCTTCTTCAAAAGGTTATGACAAAAAAAAAGAAAAAACAAAAAAAAAAAAACAAAACAAAATNAAAAAAAAAAAAAAAAAAAAAAAAAAAAAAAAAAAAAAAAAAAAAACCCAAACAAACAAAACCACAGAAGAAAAGAAAAGAGTACCTATGTGGCTGTGAGAGTTGAAGATGTGGGAATAAGGTGATGTGTTATAAATGAATGCCCTGGTATTCAGCTTTAGCTCTTTACTACAGTATTGATTCCAGGGCTTGTGTCTACATTTTAGAAGGGATGTTGGAAAATTGGAAAGTGTTCAGCAGAGAGCTACAAGAATGATTTCAGGTCTGGAAAACATCCTTTGTAGTGAATGACTAATGAAACTCCATCTACTTACTTTTTCCAAGGGAAGTTTTTCCACAACCTTGTCATGCCCTACAAGTTGCTACATGGGGAAGAGCCTTCTCCCAGATTAAATCTTGCAGAAAAGGGCTTTAAAAGGCAGAAAGCTAAAGCTAAGCAAAAGCAAAATGAGAAACAAGGCAGGGGCTGGTAACCCTGATGGCCATGGAATGCTGGAATAAGTCTCAGATGAGGAGAAATCACCATTACTGGGGGTCTATTTTAACCAACTGAGCATCTGACAGGGATGCTGTGGTTCAAGCAGGCTTGATATTGTCCTAAGGCAAACTTTACTTAGTGAGGTTCACTGCCTGAGCTACGTCACAGGCAAGACTACATAAATAAAATAGCAACAAAACTGAAATACAGACATCTATCCTATTTGTCTTCTCCTTATAATTTCCTGTTTCAATGATCCTTGTGAAAAAGGTGACAACAGCCAAGCTTCTGGAGTGCTGCTACCAGCTCTGGTGCATTATTTCCATGCTGCTCTGTCCCCAGCTGTTCTCCTGCATTTCAGACACAGGTTGAAGCCTTCCTGGGCTGTAAAACAGCTTTCCCTTCTCAGGCAGCTGTTCTCTGGGCTCCAAGCACTGGGGCTGGGGAGCACTCTTCCTGCCTATACAGATAAATAACTTTTTGAATGGTGACTTCAAATATATGGGTGTGAGTTCAAACATTATGGCATTTCAAACATTATGGGATGATCACATGTGATGAGCAGGAGTCTGTTTACTCATCGATTTTTAAAGATCAATACAATTTAGGGTTGAAAAAACCCAAAATCACAAATGGAATTTTAAAACATTTTTTCTTTACTTTCAAGAGTAAAACTCTGATTTAGATTTATTTCTGAGCACTGAGTTTTATATTAGCTGAATGCACCTGGAGGTGGAAGAGGCACTCAGATTTCTCACCCTACCTCCAATGCAAGAGCATGATTAATTCATTAATAAAACACAGATTGTCAATGGGTAGCACTGGAAATATTACATATTAAGAGGACCAAGTGTTCAACACACTAAATGGAGAAGTCTCTGCCAGTGTGCTGGAGCTTGCACCTAAGGAGAGATGGCTGCAACCAAAATAGAGTAAAAATAAATTTGAAAACCATCTTCCCATTCTTCTCCCAAGAGCTCTTGGGCTCTGTGCTACAGGCAGGGGCAGAGGGTAGGACACTTGTGTAATAATAATAACAGCTTTGGCTAACAAAAAAACAACCCCAGCAAAAATTGCTGAGAAGAGTCTAAATCCATCCTGCTGAGTAGAAGGAAATGAGCACCTACTGGAAGCAGTGGGGTTTGGGGAGGGCCAGGGCAGTTTGCACTGCACTCAGTAGCTAACACAAAGCACTAAATAAGGTCACTTATTAACAACATCTAGGTCTGAGCAGCTGCTGGCTCTGGGGAGGTGTGTTACTCATGCACCCACACCGTGCCTGCCCTCCTCCTCCTCCTCCTCTCCAGAGCTCCACCAAGGAGCAGGGATTCCAAACTGTGAAGCAATTTTTTCCAGCAGGAGCATCTGGGCTGTTGGCACGTTGCTGTGCAGCTCAGGAATTGTGTCCAGCTCTGCCACATGGTTGGGCTTGTGATGGATGATGGACAGCCCAAGCTGCTCCCAGCCCCTTCCAGGGGCTCTCCAGCATCAGTCTGCACAGAGCTGCTCCTCAGCACCACCACAGCTCCCTGTGCCAGAGGGGCAAAAGCAAATGGGTGTCTGCTTTCTTCCATATCTGATTTGTTTTGCATACATTTGCATGCTGGCCATGGAGCCATTCATGTCCCCATTTGTGAGCTGCAGATCATTTGCCAGTCAAGCTGTGTGTGTGTGTCTGCCTGTGTCTGTGTGTGTGTGGAGGGAACTCCAAGATTCTGGACTATGCAATATAAATTACACGTAAAAATAGAAAGAAAGAGAGGGAAGGAAAAAAAAAACCAAAAAGGCAGTAGCTGCAATTGTGTGTGTGTGAATGAAGGGCACAAAGAATCTCTGCACCTCTTAAGACGGCTGGAGGCACATGGGGATAAATTCAGGAGGGGGTGGGAGGAGACCACAGGCACAAGCCATTTCTGAACACTGATTACATGGGTAAATTGTTTGTTCCACTGTATCACAAAGAGAAGGAGCATTATTTTTCATGCCACAGCTGTTTTGAATAAGAATAGGAATAAACTTAACTATCCTCCTCATGTTACTTACCACTAATTATGGCATATATTTACATCTATAAAACAGTGAAATTTTGGGAGACATAATTTAATGCCCCTTTATTGTGTAGATTCCTTTATTTCCATCCCACATTTGAATTTCAAAAATGTTTAGGACTTCAAAGCATCTTTAAAAGCTTGCCCTAATTATAATATGCATTACTTTCTAAAACTCCTAGTTTGCATTGCAGATTCCTGCAAATAGAGGCATTCATTTTAAACATCAATTAATATCATCCACACATCTTCAGATGAGTTTGGGTCTTTGTTTCAAAGTTGCAGTGAGCTCTGGCTAAGCTTTCCTCAGTTAGAAGAACAGTTCAAGCTCCTGCAAACACTTAAAATTAAGCCAGTGGATCAGATCCATAGAAAGCCTGACAGACCAACATTAATTTATATCAGTTGTTTTTTTCCTATGTCACCAATGAGAGAACATCCATCCTCCTTTCAGATATATTTGCCTCCCAAACCTGTCCCCATAGGTGCAGAAATCTGAGTTCAGGCTGGCACAGAGCATTTGGCAGTGTGAGAGACACAAAAATCCCAGTGTGTTACTGCAAGGTGTGCTTACAGCAGCATTAGGGACCCCGGGGGAGGCAGCACCCACTGCACACTGCTGCAGCTCACAGGGAAAAGCCATGCAAAACTGGCCTCCAAATGTGCAGCTGGGGGTTGAGGCAAAACCTGAGAGAGAAATAACAGAGTTACAGCAGCAGAATTTAGTCTGGGAGGCCCAAGTGTATTGTTTGGAATTAGAGAATTTAAGAAAAGTAGTGAGCAATTAGTGGGGCTAGCACTAGGTATGAACATGGACAGAACCAATAAAAGAAGCCAGCACAGGCACCTGGTGTTGACTTGGCTTTTAGACAGGCTAATTGGAACCTCAAAGAGCAGAAAACTTTGGGGCTATTCCCAAGTCACAAAAACAGTTTAAATGCAAAGTAACCTCCAGGAATATTGACCATGCTCACATTAAGGGTCGACAGCACAAATCATTCCTGGCTGTTTTACATGGATTGGATTTAGCCCCAGAAGGTGAGAGAAGCAGGATTGTGCAGTTAGCCCACATCTGGGGAAAGCTTTCCTCTGCAGATATTCTCCAGCTTTCCCTGAATTCTGCACTGTTGGAAGCTTGAAGCCTGGGAGTTTTAAACTTTCTGTGCTTTCTAACACTAACCCTCAAAAGAACACTGCTTTTGGCTTGAGGCCTTGAAGAAGACTTCTAAATTTGAGTAAGAAAGTTAGAATCACTAGTATGTAGTTAAAATAGAAGTGTGTAATTTCACATGGTGAAAAGTTTTAAGTTCAGGGTTTTAAAATATAATAATGAGACAAAATGAAAGTTCTTGAACAGTGTCTCTTTCTTCCTTCTTGTTCCTTCTTCTTCATGATTTCAAGTAATAGTTTTTAGTTAGATAAAAAGTAGCACAGTACACAAGTCACAAATGTTTGGTTATTGGGTCAAAAAATTAAGTAATATAAATGATAACTTTTAATTAAATCATTAAACTTTAAAACAAACTTACTGTAACTAACAAAATACACAGACATTTTTTCTCACTTTTAGCTTGTTAGCTAGA
>VZTT01043482.1:0-19022 GCA_013400855.1 Buphagus erythrorhynchus | reverse complement strand
TAGAAGTGCTACAAAGCTCTCTGTACTTTAGACAAAAATTAATAAACAACCGAGTCCAAACACAAAAATTCATCTCTCATGTATTCAATCCTGACTCTGAGTAAAAACAAACAAACAAAAAGCAAGCCACTAATATGTAGAACCACTATTACTGCATCAGTGTTCTAGGACAGCTTTTACATTTATTAAGGAACCTTCATTTTTGTTTCAGTTCTGTAACCCTGTAATCTCCAGTCTCACATCCCTGTCACACAAACCTCCCGTGCCACACCATTAGGACGTTGTTCCTTATTTGCAATGCACCAAGTAAAGTGCCTCTATTATTGTAAAAGTCTGTGGTAATTGCCCTGAACTCTGGTTCCCAGTGGCCACCTGGGTAAAAGCAGAGGAACAGTCATTGGTCATTGCATTCCAGGTGCAAGACAAGGAGCAGGGCATTGCATTGCAGAGCCTAGGGTTGGTTCTTGGAGGAGGAGGAGGAGTAGTCTCCTCTTCCTTTTGTACCTCCTGCACTGCTAGGCAGGAAGAGGCCCAAAAGTGTGACATCCAGATGTGTCACCAGGACCAGGGCCAGGAGCTCATCCATTCCCAGCACCAGGTTGTGTTTCCCATGAGATACAATCTGCATGAACCAATAAAGCTCTGCAAAGCAAAGCAAACTTTGCTTTGTACTCCATCCCAGTGCTGCCTTGCTAAGTCAACTCCACAGCTGGCAAATGTCTTCTTGCAAGATCTCAGACCTTTCCCTCCCACTTCTTTTGTAATCAAACCTTATTACCGAAACCAGGACAACAGGGAAAACTGCTGGTGAGCAGCCTGAGGCAGAACTAAGTGGGAAAGAGCCAGAAGAGTATTCTTTGCAGCTACCAGAGCTCAGCTGCTTTCTGCCTTAGTCATCCTCAGCACAAGTACTCATCTGTGGTCTTCCTGTTTCCCATATGCCCATTCCACAGCACTGGAATTAATTCCATTAATGTCTAAACAAAATGCCCTTTGTGCTGCCTGCAGGGACATGCTGACTTCCCTTAAATCCACTTTCAGGGTCTCCATCCCTTCAGGCACCAAATCTCACCTTCACTTTCAAGCTTCTCACGTCATGACCCTCTCCCGTTTCCCTTCTCTGGTTTGCCTTGATTTCTTTCACT
The DNA here is from genome assembly GCA_013400855.1 of Buphagus erythrorhynchus. Classification (NCBI taxonomy): domain Eukaryota; kingdom Metazoa; phylum Chordata; class Aves; order Passeriformes; family Sturnidae; genus Buphagus; species Buphagus erythrorhynchus. Next base: position 17,877 of record VZTT01043482.1, on the reverse strand, counting down.
CAGACCCTGCTTTTCTTTCACTGAGTCTCCTCAAAGTGCTTTCACACCTGTACTTATTTGCCCAACCAAAATTCCCTTTCCTCTTTTACCCACCAAAACAAGGACTGCCACCATCACCTAGCACGCAGCAGCTCACAGAGCTGAGCAAATGATGGATGGCTACATGGGAATGAAGGAAGAAGACAACAGAAAGGATGGGAAGGGGAAAATGGGAAAATAAATGGTGAGAACAGAGTATTGGGACTAAGCAATAATCACACATCATGAACAGAACCCAGGAGGAGGTGAAGTTACAGAGTAGGAGGAGGATGCAGATGATGAGAGAGTAGATAATTATACTTAATTCAGCCAAAATTAATCTGTTTACATATGAATAAATTTGAGGTTATTTATAGGGTCAAAAACACTGTCAGCAACCTGTGCCAGCTTTTCCCTGGTGATATTATAACTGTTTAAAACAGTTTTTTAATACAGTCCCCATAAAAACGGGAACAGCATCCTTTTTTTCTGAAGAAATGCCCCATTGGGGTGAAAGAACTAAAGCACAGTGAGCTGACAGTTCAGGATCTAATTCTCATGACTAATTAGACAGCTATCTTCTGTTTTTCCTATACATATTCCTGCATACATTTAGGACCTGGGGCATAAAGTTTATTCCTAGAAGAGCATTCATCGTGACTCTTGCAACACTCAAACTACCCCAGGCACCTTCTCTCTGCCTCACTCACTTGATGAGAGAGAAAATCCACTGGTCTATTTTAAGATCATGGCTCAGGAAAGTGTTCTCGCCACATTTTTAATGTATAACTCAGAAGGATGTTAGCACTGTATGTTTTTTAATCTCTAAGTTAATACAGCACAAAATTGTATTAAAAGGCCATTATGTTGGAAGGCACAGTGAGGTTAGGAAATGTTGGATTGAGGTTGCCTGCACATCCTGACTGCTGGACTGCATCATGTCACAGGCTTTAGCTGCACTCTCACCCTCTGAACATCTACACAAGGTTTCTTTGTCTTTCCTGAGCACTACTCAGAACCTGTGCTGAACACAGAATTAAACATTTCATGGAGGCTTCTTGCATGGCATCACTTACAACAGCCATGAGTCTGATTTGTCAGGGAGCACTGGAGGTGAAGGGGTGCTGTCACCCCCACATCACAGGTGTGGGACTGGCACAGGAGGGCTAAATGTGTGCACTGCTTGTAGGAGACAAAGCAGAGAAGGCTGGCCCTCGAATTTGCAAAGTCAGGAGAGCAACACAGACCTCAATGATCCAAAGCCCTACTGGCTTTAGGTACACCTTTGAGCATTCAGCATGCCTGAAAATCAATTTCCACATGGAGAAAAAGCAGAACATACAATACATCAATTACCATATCACAAATCTTTGCTGTGTCCACGTCTAGTAAAAAGTCTGAGGCTTATCATCCTCTGTGGGAAATGAGAACAGGCATGTGAGGTGACATTAATTTTTGCCGTGTGTTTTGCAAATATTTATTATGCAGAGTGGATTGGTGAGATGATGGCCTCAGCTCAAGCCAAATTTCCCAAGGAAATGTATTTAGTGGTCACAGACCCTTAACTCCGAGCTGTGTTCCTCTGCAGCCAGATTTCTCCTGCTGTGACGTTTGTCCTGTTCCCACCTCTCAGAATTGTTCTCTGCTGTACTTCATCCCTGTGTTTCCCTGCAGGCTCCTTATCCCAAATGCTCCCTCTTCCCACTGCCTCCCTCTTTCTGACCCCACATTCTCACCTGCCTGTTCCAGGCCACTGGAGCCCTCTGTGTTTCAGCTCCCACTGCTCTGCTGTCTCCTCTTTCTGGCCTCTTTCCTCAACCTCAAATACTTGGTCTACAGCTCCCAGGCCCAGTTTTAAGCCCCATTAATTTCTATATGGGTGTCTTCTGCAATCCAGTACAGCTTCTGTTCAGTGGCTTAGTCTTCTACACCCAGATTTGAGAAAAAAAGAGTTTCCCTCACTCCAGTTTCCACTCCTAAATCAGATGCCACAGAAGGTCTTGTAAAGATATGAAGTCTGGGGGATTTATAAGGTGCAGAGTATTTCAAATCCCATAGATAAATAGGAAAATTTTATGATCAGGAAATCTGATCATAAGCAGTGGTTCCAGATCAGCCTTTTCTGGTTTCAGCCTCAACCTGTCCACCCTGTAATTAAACCCTGAATTTGCCACTTTTACAGAAGTTTTAAAAGAAAAAAATTGATTGCTTAGATGACAACAGCTGCTATAGAAAGGAGTATACCACAAAAAAGTACCCCAATGAATTAGTGAGGATAAAAAGCTTTAGTATAAGCATGAGGCTCAGCCTGCAGATTTGCTGATCCTTTTGGGTGAACCTTTTAGTAGTTTAGTGTTGGGCTTGGCTGATGGTTGGACTCAATGATCTTAGAGGCCTTTTCCAACCTAAATGATTTCATTATTTTGTGATTATGTTGCTACCATGAGATTTTGCAAATCCAATAAGAAAAACCTGGCTTATCAATGAAGTTACTAGATCAACACACAGCATCCAACCCTCTGTTCAATTTATTCTTTCACCTTTGCTCTGAATAAGTTATGGAGCAGAGTCCTGTGGCTGACTAATAAAAAGGCAAGGAGAAAGAAGATCAGGAAGATCCCAGGCACCCTCCCAGCTGTCTCAGTTCCCATCCTGCTTGGTCCTCTCTGCACAAGCAGGGCTGATCCTTGCACCAGTTGCACCTGGCAGAGGTTGCACCTTGGAAATGCCCAAAAGCAGGCTCTGTTCCCATGCCTTCCTGCTTTTCCCTGGACCACTAGATGGCAGTTCCCCATCTCCAAAGGGGGCTCTGGGTACCTGTTGGCAGCTGCAGAGCCAGGCTGAGCTGAACACCTGCCTGTGCTGCCCTGGCTGCTGGGCAGCTGGCAGCCACAGTGGCTAGTGTCCCACCTGGAGGGCAAGCAGCTCTGCAGCCAGCAACAGAGGGAATTCACACCCCGAGGTGCTGAACACCTCACACAGGAGAGCTCCCCCCTGCACACCTTACTCACCCAGAACTTTACGAGGAAGAAAGCGTTCTGAGGCCCCTTGCCAAAGAGCTCCTTCAGGCCGCCCTTCTTCTCAGGAAATTTGTCATAAATCTGGCGGATGTCCACCGACTCCAGCAAGGGGTCGCTGTAAGAATGGTTGGCGTGTCCGATGTGCACGAAGAGGTGTTTGTTGTACTGCGAGGGAGAAACAGGAGAGTCAGCACTGCAGGGCAGGAGCAGAGGGCTGGCACTGCAGGGGGCTGGAGCTGATGGATTAAACAATTCCCACATCCCTGGTGTGAGGTTAAACCTCTGGGTGCTCTCAGCACCCACTTGTTGGGTTGTTTTCTTCAAGGAGCCAAGCAGCTGATAGTTGCTATGAAGTTGTTTATTGCAGAAGCACATCAGTCTCAAAGCAAAAGTTACAGGCACTAAAGTCCATGCTAAGTTTTGGTATAAAGTCTCAAATAGAAGCAGAAGCAAAGCAAAAGCAAGTGGCAAAAGCAATGGCAAAAAGCACCAGCTCTCCCCAATGCATGTTCTTATATAGAAACTTCCCAACAAGCTAAGACAGAAATTTGGACCACCACTTCTTAACCTATTAGAATTCTAGTTTCTTAGCACACCAGGCTACTTATAAACTATGCATATGGTCTATCTTGTTCTATCTGAAAAATGTAAGCAATATTCTTACTATAGCTTTATTATGGCTAAGACTAAGTTCTTGGAGCATCCACGGAAGCCTTGGTATCTAAGGCTATGTTTTTCAACCTTTACTAGAACTCGAACTTTTACACTGGCATCTAAGACCTTTTACTTACTAAAAGCACTTAAAACCCATTCTACTTATTTACTTGCTTGCTTGCTTATTCTAAAACTCAAACTTATACCTCTACCTTATATGTGAGTAACTTAAGATACTAACTTTTACCTCTACCTTATGTGTGAATGGCTTAACATACTTCAATCCATCCAAAGGCTTTAATTCAGTCCCTGCACTCTGATTTCTCTCTGAAGAATACAGGGAGACCTTTGATTACAGACTCCAACATCCTGGGATTTCTGCAGGATGGTTTCCACGAACAGCTTCACTGATTGTGTCACAGAGCCTTGTGAACAAGGGTGAACATCAAAAACAGCCCTGTGTCCCCACTGCAAACCCCAAAGCAAGGGCCTCTGCATGGGGGTAATTCACACTGCAAGCCCCAGTGGCAGCACGGTGATGAAGAGCCCTTCACTGAGCAGAAAAAGATGAATGTGCTCAGTAGGAAAACCTATTTTTGCTCTTTTAAACAGTGCCTTTTAATGTCCTGTGTGCTCAGAGCCTGAATTTCTGCTCATGCCACAGAGCCCACTCATGCACACTGCCTGCTTGTCTATTAAAAAGCCCCAAACCTCCACCTGCAGCACGTCTCAGCTAAAAGAGATGGAAGGGATTTCCTTTTAACTGCAGGATGGCAGTAACAAGAAGGCCAGGTACTCTGTGTTGCTGTTCCTACAGACATTGTCCTCCTGTATTTTGTCCCATGTAATATTAAAGAGCCCAACTTTTCCCCCCTTCCCTCAGGAGCCAGCTCTGTAGATGACCATCCCTGCCAAAACACATTCATCTTCAATTTCCTATTTCTTAACTTCATCCCATCATGCCTCATTATAATCACAGGAATCACCTTGGCAGTGCCTCTCCTGCCTGGGGGAAATCCTTGGCCCAGTGAAGTCCCCTCCAGAGGAGTCAAACATGATCTTTCAGGGGCTGCTATTCCTCTAAGAGAACCCAAAATGAAAGTGGAAGGATGAACACCAAAGATCCTCCACCAGTCAATCAGCACAGGGTCATGACAGCAGAGTGAAGGAGCTCCAGAGTGCCAGCATTGAACACTGGGGGTTTTCACCACGCAGATCACAAAACATTTTGCTAACTCAGTTAAGGGAAAGCTGATGTGCAGTCAATGAACACTAGAGAACCCTGTCACATTGAACAGATGCTGTATATAAGGGGCAATTCCCAAAAGCTAGGCACAAATAAAATATTTAAAACCCCAAAGCAAACCTCATTTAAGCTATTTTGTTTACAATGTACCTGCTGAATGAACAAATTGAAGTGACAAATCTAAATGAATTGGGCAACCACTCAGAGCCTTCCTTCGGTGTGAGCAGAGTCTTCCCTAGCAGATGTCCAAAACTCTGGGGAAAAGGAAATGGACTGGCTAGATTTCTGCACTTAGGAAATGAAATTGAAATCTATTAAAAAATCATCGAGCACAGTGAAATCTGAATTTAGAACCAGAGAACACTCAGCTGGGTATGGGGCCAAAAATGAGATACAGCCTGTGTTTTTTTTGCAGGGTTGTATTTCTTTCCAAATTTTGTGGAAGTAAAAAGGAAAATGTAACATCTTATTAAGGCATTTCCACAAGCAAAAAAATCGGGGATTGTTTCCTCTCAGTCTTCTCTGCTGGAGTTGTTCCAGGTTGTACAAATAACCACATTTTTATGGAAAGAGAATGGAGGGCTCAGATTCTCCTGTAAATTGTCCTCTTCCCAAAAGGGTGTCTCTCTCCCAGCCCAAAGATGGCTGTGGAGGGAAGGGGGAAGGGAGAGCTGTATTTTACAGTCTGGCCACTGCAAACTCCCAAGACAATTCACACACTGTACTTTATTCTGCAAGCCAGCCTAATATACAAATTGCTCAGTATCCAAACTTCAGTAAAAGCAAACACATTTATAGGGGCATGGAGCATGAAGTCTTAATACTCTTTAAATATAAAAGCAGAGTTGGAGGCAGCTGCAAAGCTGCCACAGTTGTCTGCAGAGCTCGCCAAAGCACCAGATGCTGCTGCAGCAAAATTTCTGAGCGGGTACAGTAGGACAGATGGTATGACATCACCTGACAACATTCTTAGGACAGAAATGTTTATTTTGATATTGCAATGTGTGATTATTTTCTCCTTATGTTGCTGCAATTCCTATGCTAAGTACAATCATTACTAAGCTAATTAGACATGGCATATTTCTGCGAGCTAACAAACGATAATGCAATATTGGAGCAGGGTAAATGGATGCTGGAACGATCCCTATCGTTTTTAGACAAACAAGCTCCACGACAGGAACTGATGCATAGATAAAGGCAAAGGAGCAAAGTTTTCTGCCTATATTTTTGAGCCCATTAGTGTCTGAAAAGCTTAAAAACATCCTCATTGTAGTGAGAATTCACTGTTGATTTAGACTGAGTATTCCAGAGTCATTGAAGTACATTAGCTGCTGAGGAATTTACTCACACTGCAGCATTTAAAGGATTTGCATCTGGCATCGGGGCAACAATATGCTTTAGATGCCATAAACCATCACAGGTCAAATCCTGTATTTTCGAAGTGCACAAGTACACAAAAACAGGAAGAACGTTTTCAGCTCTGTCTCCTGTGTCTGCATTACACGGCATGCCCTGGAGATGGCTGCCTCTCAAAGCTGAGCTCCTTCCCTTAGAAAAATTCGAACTATCCAAAGAATGCAGTAAAGCCATGAAATATGACTGTTGTCAAATAATACCACGAGAAAAATTATAATCCACTTAGGAATTTAAAAGAACCAAGACAAATTGCCAATGGCAGGGGATGCAAGCATTTAAGCTGGTGCAGAGCAGAGACAAACCACCTACATCTGCTTTATCAGCCAGCACACACATTTGTAACAGCTCCCCACCAGGTTTGCACTTCTGTTCTGACACAGCCATGCAGATCAGCACATGGGGGGTGACTGGCTCCCCATCCATGGGGTGATGCAGATGCTGAGCAAGGTGGAAGGCAGGTGCCCTGAGAAGGGGCAGCTGTTTCTGTGGGAATGATCTCACTCACAGGCACAGCACCCCACGTGCACCCAGGGGCACATCCTAAATCCCAAATCCCCCTGGCACGGCTGGGAGCCACCTGCCCAAGCAGTGGCTGTGCTCCTGGGGGGACAGGAGCCAGCTGGGGTGGGCTCCTGGAGCCCAGGCACTGGTGGATCAGCAGTCTGTGTGTGTGCAGCTCCCACCCAAACCCTGCCCAGCCTGGGCTCTGCTGCCTCGCCATATCTCATAAATCTGAAACTCTTTAATTTCCTGCTGATGTAAGAAAATCGCCTGGTCTGCCAACAAGTTTTCTTGTTTCTACCAAAACACTAGTAACTGAATATTTAATTCCTGCTGCTGTTGTCCTCCACTGAAGCAGATTGGGAGTTATAAACGTGACATTTTAATGCTATAACTGGAGTCTGTACCAAGTCCTGTTGTTAAGGTTTTTAACACTTTCCTGTGAAATGTTGACTGAACTTTCTGTGCTCTGTGCTACGATACAGCTGCATGGGCAACCTGGTCTTTCATGGACCTCCCTGCATTCAGATCCTGCCTGGATCGCTCAGGGATGGAATCAGAAAAGTGAAGTAAAAGGGGATTTTGGGTGACTTTATGGTTGCAGAAGTGGAGAGGTAGGTGATAAGGGAAGGCATCTTAATGTTGCCCAGCACTTCCCAGCTACTGCCACAGCAGTCCCAGCATGAAACTGGGATTTGCTGGTTGGGCAAGGTGCTTACACAACATTTCAATCAGCTTTTCTGCAACAGTGAAGATCCATCTTTCAGTTCTGGCCTGTCTGATTTAAGACCCTGCAGTCCCAGTTCCAGAAGTGCTGAGGGCTCAGATGGGAAAATTATGCCTGACTATAAGAAGCTCTCAATAATGTTAAGTATTTTGCAAAATCAAGCTCATGACAAATCAAAGGGGACCCTCAAAATCAGTGGCTCATTCATCCTTTTGCACCTGAACTTCTTGGTTTGTCAATTGTGAGTAATAATGCTCCTTCATCCAAAAAGACTGCACTAGCACATCTGTGAAATGCAAATGGAGGGAGTTATTAATTCCATTTGGAAGGGAGGTTAGACAGTGCACAGCGAGCAGGGCACGGGGCCACGCATTTCAACAGCAGAAGAAAACAAACTACTGAATAGTTGCTTATCAAAGAAGGGCCATCTACATCTCCTCTGAATGAGGCAGAGAACAAATGAACACGTGAGCATTCATTATCTGCTCTCTGCAGAGCAGGGCAGGGGGATATTTCCCAACTTCTCGGAGCCCTGCTCTGCAGCCAGGCTGAGCGGTTTTGGGGTGGGTGTAGGGCTGGGGAAGCAGTCAGACCAGCTGGGGAGATGCAGGGCAGAGGCACAGCCAGGGGAAAAGCCCTTGGGGACAGCCAGGATGGGTGCTGGGGGCAGGCAGAGTGGGGAATGCACAGCCACAGCCCACCCTGCTCCAGTGCCAGCCCAACCCACGTGCCTCCTGCATTTCCAGTTTTGCTGGGAAATTTCCCTGGCAGCAGATTTGAGGAAAGGAAGAGAGGTCCATGAAGGCAGCAGTGACTTTGGGGGATGCATGGTGCTGGGATAAACCCCAGCACACCCACCACACCCTGTTCTGGCCCTAGGACCCTCCCTGCAGAGTCCATGTCCTGCTACACCTGGGCTGGAGAAGCTGGCCTGGCATTTCCATCATTTCCCCAGGAATCCTGCTGGATGGGAAGTCTGCTGCCATGCCACAGTGAGCCTGCATCAACACTGGACCTCTTTAAAGAGCTTTCCTGGGACTTCTAACCATGGACACTGGAAAATGAACATTTCACAGAGTATGATATTTGCATCCCAGTGCCAGCATGCAGCTCTCCAGCACAGCAAAATAAATGAGCCTCGTGTTAAGCAAAACTTTTTCTGGTTCCAAATGGAAATGACCTCAAATCCTGAGTCTGTGGCTCTGAGACATTCATCCTAATGCGAGTTTGCTTTCTTGTCCTTTCATATCACAAAGACACTAAACCAAGGACTTCCTTGTGAGTGAAATGCTGGACTGCTTTTTATACTGTTTACAGGGAGTACAGAAAGGATAAACAATCCTTGCAACAATGGATATTGTTCAAGGATGGAGGGCTTCTTTTGAAAAGATCTCATTTATTTTTCATCACTTAGGTGGTTTGATTAACTTTGGTGAATTTTACTGCATTTGGCTAATGATGGCNTGCGAGTTTGCTTTCTTGTCCTTTCATATCACAAAGACACTAAACCAAGGACTTCCTTGTGAGTGAAATGCTGGACTGCTTTTTATACTGTTTACAGGGAGTACAGAAAGGATAAACAATCCTTGCAACAATGGATATTGTTCAAGGATGGAGGGCTTCTTTTGAAAAGATCTCATTTATTTTTCATCACTTAGGTGGTTTGATTAACTTTGGTGAATTTTACTGCATTTGGCTAATGATGGCAGGCTGTTTTTATGGCCCTTGAGCAATTGCTTTCCCTTTCTGGTTCTCAGGCACAATTCTCCCTGGGCTCACAAAGTCCTTTTACAACAACAATAAAACCTGAATTAAAACATAAAGAATGTTTTATTTCTTCAGCACTTTTTAAAATACATTTTGAAATTCGGATCTAACACAATCTGACAGTTTGCATGGGTGGACTAATACTGAAAATGTCCATCAGCCATGTTCTTTATAGCCCTATACATCTATTTTAAATGTAAAGCTGCCTGAAGTGCTCACAATTTAAATAAATGTGACAGCAAGAGCGAGAAACCTCAACAAGGAAGAGAAGAAAGGGGTTTTTTTGTTGGGTGGTGATAGGGCTTTTTTCTCTGATGGAAAATCAAGCTTGAGTATACATATACTTATATGTATATATATATATATAGGGAGAGAGAGAGTGAAGATTTTGAATTATTCTCATTTCAGTTATAGTCTTTGAATTTTATATCTACTTGTGTAGCAGTCAATTGCTTAACTTGCTTGCATGCTCAGTTTATATTTGTTAGGGAACATGGAATTGCTGGCTTTAAGCATTTGTCCTGAAGTTTCACAGAACCACTACAATAAAAATGGAAAGCCCCCATTAAGGAAAACCTGTCTTGGAAGCAACAGATGGGCACAAAAACTGCTCCATCTGCTGAGAACAGAGTTATATAGGGCAGGCAATAATCAAAGGTAACTGAAATGCTGCTGCTTGGACCTGCAAGGGAAACTTCCATGCACCATTTAGTTATTGTACTTAAGCACAGAATGCCACAAAAGGAAAATACAGCTTGACATTTGTAAACTGGATTGACTTTCACGTAAAAGGAGGAGCAATTTTACCCATCAGAGTCAGTATTCCAGTATTTTGCAACTGTGCCATCTTGTGTTCCCCAGACTATCTCCTGCCATGCAGAGTTACAGTGAGGGTTGCTTACTGTTTCCTTTCTAGTTTTTTCTCTTTTGTAAATGGAACAATTTTGTGTCTAGACAAGGAAAAAGATCAGCAGCTGTCCACAGGTGAGAAGACTCTATGGAGCAGATTTCCAGCCCTCCAGAATGCCCACTCTAAACTAAACTACTAAATGCCTAACTGCCTGGCATTGAGGCTTGTTGGGGTTTTTTTTGTACTTTTAAACACCAATTGCCATTGGAAGAGCCACAGAAATGCTGAAGGCCCCACTCCTACCAGGAATTCCCTGTGGGAGGACCTCTGTGTCCGTGCACAGCCCCACTGACAAACCTAAATTTCTAATTTCTGTACAGCAATAAGGACTGCAAGGGGGCCTGCCAGGATCCAGTCCTGTCCCCAGAGGACATGCCCAAATACTTCAATAAACTCCCAGGTCACATTTTCAGGTGGAATTGGTCTACTTGCCTCTACTGCTATGAGGCTTTCTGGCCTGATTTTGTGTTGGGAGAGAGAGGGAGGAAGGATCACCATTTTTAATGAAATGTTGGAAGCACATTTGATGAAGATAATATTTTATGTAATTTTCTGTGAAAAGTCAGCGATGTAATGAATCCATAACTGTCCTTTTTCAGAAGACATGGCAGAACTCCCACACATCTCTCCTGTAGCAGCACATGAATACATTCATTTCTGAGGTCAGCAAAGGCACAGAGGAGGTGCTGCAATCCCAGCACGTGCCTACAGGACTTGGTGTGCACATTGTGCAAACACACACACGTCACCTGCCTGGCTGATTTTATTTGAAAAGCAATAAAACCTCATCCTTTCTCTGCTGTGCAAACCATACCTGCAATAAAACATCTCAGCCACACGAAGAAAGGTGTGCAAAGCTGCAGTGCCATTTTCTGCCATGGCACTAAGGGAGGCTGGAGGTTTGCTGTCACCCCCAAGGAGAACTCCTGGTGCCTGCTGGAGAGGTCTGTGCACTGGGGACAGGGCAGCTGGCAGGAGGCACACCAGGTATATATATATATATAGGCTTCCCCCTCTGCCCTGGGAACTGGCCACATGGCCTTGGGGGTTTTTCCTATGCCCTTTCAATGCCAAATAATCAAATTGACATAATTCAATGCAAGCAACACTTCTCCTGACTCCCCTTTCCCAGGCAGTGCCATCGGGCTCATCCTTTGGGTCTGTCCCCATGGCACCTGTCTGGATGCTGCAGGCTGTCCCCATGCAGAGCACTGCCCCACTTGGATGCAAGAGCAATCTAAATTGGGAACTGACTTTTCCTAGAGTCTCATTCTTGCAGTGTTAAAGCACTGCTTTTTTAGAAACAAGTCTGGGTAGCTTGATGCTCTTGCTTGTCCTGCATAAAAGCATTTGAAGGGTGGGTTTCTCAGCAGCCTTCTTGCAAGCTGGGACAAGACCCAGTGGGCCTCTGCACCCTCAGGAATTCCAAATAATATTAGCTTGCTCCAAATAAGGCTTCACAGGACTTGTGGGGCCATCCTGGGTAACCAAGCTTCTATCCAGACCTGCACTCTCTCCCTGCAATGCCAAAGCTGCTCAGTTTGCTCCCTTGTACATAAAACCCCACAGACACAGAGGCACTACACCTCTTGGACTTGTATATAGATTTCTGTTATAAAAACCTATAGAAAAGGGATAATTAGGTGGCAAAACAGCCAGTGAGGATGCACAGAAATGAGATTTCAGCCAGGCACAGACAGCAAGGCTGAGTGTCACACAGAACATCCTGTTTTCCCAGTAACCTGCAGCACACATGCACATCCTGGTGTGGGGCAGGCTGGGGGTGGCAGAGCCCAGAATCAGCAGGACAGGTTACACAGGGCCAGCAAGGGCTGGGAAATCTGTGCATGGATAAGGGTGACTGACAGGACACCTGGATGCAGAAATCCAAAGTGCTACCTGGACAGATTTGGGGCTGGGGGTGGAGGAGGAGTTCCAGGGTGGTCTGGGGGACACTGAGGTGAAGCCATGAGACCATGGGAAGGCAAAGGGATTCCAGGGAAACCACGGATGCCCAGCAGCCAGGTAAGCTCTGAGACAACCATACCTGCTGCTAAACATTTCCTGCAGCTCACAGCTGGCTCAGGCTGGCCAAGGGTGACATTTAGCAAACCAGCACGCTGCCACGTGCTCGCTGTGTGAATAGCTGAGATATGCTGCATTTTCATGGGGATGTGCCTCTGCCAGGAGCATTCCTCTGTTGGAAGGTTTCTGGGCTATGTCTCCAATCCCCATTGTGCAGGGTAAACACTCCCTGGATAACACCCCTGGCCAGAGCCCATAAATGCTATGGTTTCCAGTGCTGGATTATAAAAGGAAAATGATAGCTTCTCTCTTCTCCAGGCTACTGTATTTTACCAGGAATCTGAACAAGAATAGCCTGCCCATATCACCCATTCAGGAGAGTATTTGCTTTTCAGAAATTATCTTGGAAAAAATTCTCAGGTTCGAGCTGGAAGAAGTTTTTTCAATTTATTTGCAGTGCAGTAGAATCAGTGCTAGGCTACCAAGAAATGCTCTTGGTAAATATATGGTGATTAATGTCAAGGTTCAAGGCTTGCTGGAGTAAATGAAACATTACAGCCAATTTCAGAAACTACCTTTGCAGGTATAGTATGCAGACTAAAAATTAAAGGAAAATTTAAAACTTCATAAAAAAAAATTCCAAAACACAATATGCACACTTTCTGTGCAAGTCCTTAATTTTGTTTTGGTTAGGAAACAGATTAGGCTTTAACTCAGAGTTGAAGCACTGAATTCTTGCCAAGAACACAAAGCAATTTGGTACACCTGCTAAACTAGGTCAGCAGCAAGGCAGGTGCCAGAGCAAGCCCTGCCTGCTTTCACAGAGGCCTCTTGCTGCTGCAAATGGGAAAAAAGAGGGCAAGAAAGGAAAATACAGTGCCAGGGTGAAAGGAATATTGCACAGAGCAGCAGAAAACACAGAGACACCAGGAGTATTCCATCAGACATGATGGAAGGCATGCCCAGAGGGTGGGGAGCGAAGGAGGAAAGCTGAAGATCAGGAGCAAAGGAGCAGAGCTGAGGCTCAGTGGACACCAGGGCAGTAAATACTTACAGATTCAGGATCCCTCTGCTGCTCAAGGAAAGCTGAGAACTCCACCAGCCTGAGCTTGGTCGTACCAATGGATCTGCCCTGCCATGCAGGGACTGAGGGAGCAGGAGCTGATGTGGGCTCAAAGCCTGAAACACAGGAAACACCTGCATGAAGAAGCTGACACTCCCTCAGTTTATATTTTCTCCATTAAATATAATTGGGAATTATGCATGTAACCCTTGGATATTTGTATTAATTTTAGCATGTAATTAATTCAGGATGAGTTAAAATTGGAAAAACTCAGGCCGGTATGTAGGAAAAGAGGTGCCAGCCCAGCAATCTAATAATGGCAGAAAGAAAAGATCTACTGCTTTGTTTCCTTGGGGCTGTAACTCACTGTAGAATTTTTGTTTAAATGATATACTAGATTACAGAGATTTCTAGAGACTTCACCTAGACCTAGAGCTGCACCCTCCCTTGGAAAGTGGCATCAAGGCTCACAGGAGACATTTCAGCCTTGGGAGTCAAGAGGACTGGCCTCCATTTCTGGCTCCTAATGTGCCACATGTTACAAGTAAATCACCCCTCTTTTTGCCTATTTCTTCTGCCACTCTCAATTCCCCTCTCCTATTTAGAGTACAAGCTCTCCAAGGCAGGGACTGTCTCTTACTATTTGCACATTGGGTCTTGACTTCTTTTGGAGCTTTTAGGCATCATTATGCTACAGCTAATAATAAATAATTACTGCAGAGAGCTGAATCATACCCTAAAAAGAAAAAAAGAAGGTTTTAAATTGATAATAAGGAGAGAATGACATGATCTAGATAGAGAAGAGATGTTAACCACCCTCTCTAATTCACCTCAAGAGAAGGAATAAATGCTATCTCTTGGTCCTCATTGTAGAAAATTGGATGAGAAGGAAAGAAAACTGTAAAGGAAGAGGAAAAGGCAGCAGCTCAAAGGCAAAACTCATCTTGGGAGAGACACAGGCATGAGAAAGGCAGGGCAGAGGCACCAAAGGTACGAGAACAAAGATTATCCTGAACTAGGCTGAGAAGTGGGGGGAGGTCAGGAGCAGTGTGTGTCCATGACCCACAATGGGAATGTGGTACCTGACCCCAACCCTCAAATTTAGGCAATGAAGGTGTGAGGCTGGTGCAAAACAGGGAATTACAAATGTCACTGGCTAGACATGAATGGGAATTCTAGTGAAGCAAAAACTCATACACGAGTTTTGTCTGATTTGGAAGTACTAATATTCCTATTCTGAGAGAAAACACAGAAGGATAAAAGAAAACAATAGAAAATACCTGTCCAAGAAAATAAGGTTATAAATTAGGGATGTCAAGAAAAAGGCATTCTCATGAATGCAGAAAAACAGCTTTAGTTCAAAGTATTAGATAGCAGCAAGTTAGAAAATCATAAAGAATTGAGTAAGAGTCAAAAACCTGCAGCAGAAACAGTCAGAAGCACTGGGGTCACTTGGCAAGGGAGATGTAGCATAAGAAATCATCTGCAAAGAATAATGACCTTTCCTGAAATCAGGCATGGAAGGAACCTAGGCAAAGGAGCAGGGAAATAACCATGGGAAGGGCTTGATCAATTTGAGCAATGGAATTCAGAATAAAAGTAGGTACTTATCAAAGTGGTACCAGGCAAAGCAGGACCTCCAGGAGGGGATGAATTACAAACAACCTGACACACAGAGAAGTTTTATACTTAAGGCTAAATGTATATGATTTTGGAAGGGATTTTAGGCTCAGTTTAAAATAAATTAAGGTGTATTCTTGTTACAAAGCTATTCTAAAAGAAGCATTCATCCTATTACTCATTTTTTACAGTAATTCCTACAATATGGAGTGTTGACTGGAAATTACACATCACAAGCCCGTGCATATGCATTAGTGCTTCCTACCTAAAAAAAATAACCCCAAATACAGTGATTTCCCTAAGATATAATCAGATAATAATAGGACCCTGGGACTGGTGTTTCCTTTGGCTGGAGGGAACATGAGCTCCTGAGTAGTGGCTCTGCCCAGGTCAGAAGTGAATACATCACATTCAGTACAAAACTCAAGTGTTTTTAAGGCAGAGGATAAATGGCAGAATTACCTGAAATAGGAGCTGTGACTGATGGCTGTATAGGATAGGCCTGCTGAACGAATGGCTTGACGCTGCAATAGAGAGGAACACAAAAATCACACACTGTGCCATCCACAGGAAATTCCATCAGTATAGGGAAAGAGGTGGCTGATGACCTCTGCCCACAAACATATCTCTTCCTTGCAGAGCATGTTTAGCAGACAGACAGCACAGAGGGAATAGAGGGGATAAGAATTACACTCTGCTGGGACTCCCAGAGGACACTGAACTACAGGGACACAAAGGAGGGTGCCCATTCAGTACTCAGCCTCAGTTTTGATGTTTGGGATCCCTTTTAACTCTTTGAACATCAGTTCACATCACTATAAAGGCTCTTTCTTTCCCTAAAACTATCTTTACCTCCTCTTTGGAAAATTTTGCAGGTTCTTGCTTCCCTGGTCTCACAGAGTGCACAAGCCACCCTTGACAATGCATAGACAAACAAATTTGAATTTTCAGACTTACTCTTGTGAGGATCCAGGCTGCCCCGTTTGAATCATGCCCGGCCAAAACTGCAAGAGGGAAAAAAAACAACACACAGTTGTTCTCTTTGTTGGAAGAACCTCTGGGTATTTCTGAACAAGCATGATTCCTTTTGCAAACTCAAGTCAAAGTATTGATCCGTTCATTCCATCTCAGTTTTCGAGTGAGCATTGTTAGGGAATACAGGGAATTTTTTGGGACTCGCTAATGACTTACCCCAGGTGCCCCAGGAAATGTAGGACGGGGAATTCCTGGCAGGCCCAGCTTGTTGTGAATAGCAGTGGCTGAGACTATCTGAGCTGATGACATTGCTGCCATGTGCTGGAGTGCTTTGTCCTTTGCTGTCTGATCCTTTAATATGACAATTACACGGAGTCTTAAAACATTTGGCACAACAAACGATGTCAAAAAACTGCAGCTACAAGCACGTAACTAAAAACTTAAAAAAGCCACACAGAAAATAGCAAAATTAGCAAACCATGCAGGAAAAAAAAAAAAAATACAGCACGGAGGCTAACACTGAAACTACCTCAAGGCAAAACCTCCTCTCAGACATGCATGGTAGACCTGAATTCTCACAGCCTGCTCTGCCAGCACGCAGGAAGCTCTGGGAGAGCAAACTACTGCCCACTTGTTTATCTGGGCAAATTCTGATTTTTTAAAATCAGGCTGGGCTAAATAGGGCGTACTCCTGAGGCTCAGCCCTGCCTGCAGGACAGGGAGCACTGAGATTTGAGCTCTATCATTTCCATCTAAGAGAAGTTTGCCTTTTGTATTGCACCATAAAATGAGAACACAGAACTGCAAACAGGGGCAGAGTTTTCTTCATGCTTGCGGGCTTAGAGACATTTTGGATTCAGCTTTACCACAAGCATTTCGAAAGTTAGGTCACAAACATGGAAATGACATTTTAAGTTTTCAGATGTGGCATTTCACTGGTTTACAGTGAAATGGTGGCTTTTTTCTCAAAGAAAGCCACCTGCTATAAAATTCCTGCTTTTTTGGAGCACGCAGGAAGGAGTTTAGGAAAAGGGGGATTGTTATCAGTTATTTGTGTTATAGCAGTACTGCCAGCCAGGTATCCACGACAGGCAGGGAAGGCCTCTTAATGCAACAGGGTTAACCAGGGGGATGTCTTAGGTCAGGGAAAATGAGTAAACAACAGGCTGCTACAGGCTGGTAAAGCAGGGTTCCTCATCCAGAAGTACTGGATTAATAAGTGCCAATATTTAGGTGTCACTTAGAGTGAAGGAACACAAGCAGTATTAGGCGAGGATGTTTTGGGAGGTCTTTTTTTCTGGTTTTATTTTACAAGCAAAGTAGCAAGCATGCTGGCAAGACGTGCATGCTCTTATGTATGATATATGACTTTGCACATATGCTCCCTCTAAAGCTTGTATGGAGTAGTACTATAGGTGAGCAGTTTCTTCCTTTGAATAGCTCCTTTAGAAACAGCACAGGCTGAAAGTACAGGAAAAGCTAGCCAAAAAATTCTGCCAAGCACAGCTAAGGTACAAAATACTTGGTTTAGTCAAAATACTTACCATGCTTGTTACCTGGATACAACAACAAACAGTTTATTAAAATGCTTTTGTAGAATAGCAGACTCTTAGCAAAATATGAACAAAATAGTAAGAGACAAAGGAAGAGCAGTTTGCTCAACATTAAATTTCAGCTTTAAACAAATGCATTATTTTCACCCAGGGTCTGATTCATTAAAAGTAGGGGGGAAAAGAGCATAAAAAGAAAAACCCAAACAAAAAAACCATGGGGAGAAACAACCTGCAGCTCCCTGTGTGAAAGCTGTGGATACTGAAGGAGAGTGATTGTTGCTGAGTGTGTTTCCCTTAGCTGTGCAAGGAGCTCCTGTGGGACATAGCCTGGAGAGCAGCAGGTGGAGCAGGGCAGGAGCTGCTCAGCATCATTCCCTGTGCA
>VZTT01043481.1:12157-23217 GCA_013400855.1 Buphagus erythrorhynchus | reverse complement strand
GGCGGTGCGGGGCGCCGTGTGCCTGGGTGAAGCCCTGCGCCCAAGGCTGCCTGCGGGGAAGGAAAATCCACGCGCGGAGCCGGGAGAGGCGGTTCCTGGCATTGTGCAGGGCCTTGGATTAAGGGACATATTATGTAGCCACCCTTTGGATGGACCAAGGCGTCAGCCTCATCAGCCCAGCCATCACCTCATTTCTAAGTGCTAGGTGCGGCCGGCCATCCTTAAGAAAGCCAGCACACACAGCAGCTCTCCACTGCGAGGGGCTGGTCACAGACACGTGGCGGCCGCCTCTTGTGGGTCAGCTGCTGCTGGTGTGAACATGGAGGCCTCTCTTAAAAACCATCCACGAAGGTGGAATTTCACTGGAGTTCTGTGAGGTTTGTCAGCAGCCTTCTGGTTTTTCTACCCTTGTCCACAAGAAGAGAAAGGAACGTGGTTAGCTGCCACCCAAGAATGATGTGACATCGTGGCACAGTTCCACTGAGTTTCTGCTGCCTTCTCTTTGATGGACGATGGTGTAGAGGAATAAATGATTGAGTGAAGAATGGAGTCCTGTTTAACTTTCCCTGTGTAGCATCTGTGCACCTTAGGCTCGTTTGGAATGTTGGGATACCGGGCAAGGTAGCATTCTTCTCCTCATCCACTCTTTTGTCTGTACCACAGAAGACTTGATAGTACAGTAGTTCAAGGTTGCACATGAATAAAAGCTTTCAGCTGCAAGGGTATTTAAGCAGTAGTATAGAGAATTAGGGAAGCTGTGGAAAAATTGCCATTAAAAGTTTTCAGAGCAGATTAAAAATAACACTTTGCTGTTTTAAAATTAGAGGACTTTAAATGTATATATGAACCATTCACTGCTGATAAACTGAATTCAGCACAAATTTATCTAATTAAGAATAAACATTAGCATATTTGGTTATCTTAGCAAGAAGATGTTTCAATTAGCTAAAATATGAAGAGTTGAGAAATAGTTCCTGGCAAACAGTTTTTAAAATCAAAATTAACATCAGGGTTGTTATTATGCAAATTTTATGTACTCACATAGCAGCTGGGTTGACATAAAGTGTAATAGCTTCTCTTAAGTAGTCACGTTACTGTATATTAGATTCATAGTCCCTAATGGAGAAGAAATAAACATTTAGAGCTATAACAACCTAATGTGACAACATTCATGCAATTATGACACTTAAAAAAACTTTATTAAAGATATAGAAGTGTGTTCAAATAAGATTAAGAGCAAGATGCCAAGTAAATTTTCAAGTTGCTTTCCATATAGGACTTCATAACCCTCCAACCCGCTTTCTTACTATCTTGCAAACAGACATTTTGAAGCAAAATGCTGTCTTAACAATACGTTCTCTACCAATAAATATGTAGCATTAATGCCATGAGCAGGGTGTCTGTGGAAAGCAATAAGGTCCTTCTGGGTTTATCTTTTATCTACTGCTGGTCAGATTTTGTGTGCTTCAAGGACTAATTGGCACTTGGATAAGAGACTTGAATAGAAGTTTGAGAAGCACTCAAGGAAGATGAAAAGCAGCATTTACTGAAATTAAACTTTTTCTAATCAGCATAGCTGTATAGTTAGTTCCCAGGAATGTTAAAGACCCAGATGAGGAACACTTTAGGCAGCTGAACTTTTGCAGAAAATTGCAGAAGTTGTACAGCTGAAATTAGCAACTGGAGAAAGGAGGTGGAATGAGGCAGTAGCTCTTGCTTTGCTAACTCCCAGAAGCAATGGAGGACACTAATAGCAAAAGTTAGCAGTCAAAAAAAAATGAGTACAAGCCAGCTGCTGTCTTAAAAGGTAAACCTTAGAAGGTTTTTGGACAGAAACAACTGGTCAGACTCTCAGTCTTGTTTCCTTGGGCTATATTGGAGCTTTTAATTCAATAGCACATGCTGTTTACTGAACCAATGAAATTAGACTGAATTAACAGATTTTATATCTGCTACATGGACTATAAACTAACAATTCTCTAACAGATAGTCAGTAGTCAGGTGCCAGTGAACAAGGCTGTTGCTAATAAGGTGCCTGTAGACTTTTTATGACTAAATTTTTAAACTAAATTTAGCATTTTTTTTTTCAAATACCTAAAATATGGTCGTAAAGGCTTCCATGGGTATGTTTTTAGATAATACAGATTTTATTATATAAAATTAAAAAAAATTACATGAAAGTGGGTAAACTGTGAAAGATGGTGTCCAGAGAGGCTGAGAAAGGACCTGGGCAACCTGTTCTTGCTGTGACACTAGCCTGGCTTTAAGCAAGAGATTAGACTGGATATTTTTCAGATCCTTTTCAACATAAATTATTCAGTGGTTCTCTAATGAAGTCTCTAAACCACTAGTAAGAATTATCTGAATAGCTGGATTCAATTGTTAGATTTAGAAAAATAATGTGTTTTAGGGCTGCTGCAAGCAAGCGCTGAAGAACGCAGTGGTTACTTCAGGACTGGAGATTGTTTTTGGTAGGGATGTTCTTATGTAGCCCATTCAGTCCTTTTATGTAGCCCAGTAAGTTCTTTTTAGGATGTTGCCAGAAGGACAACGCAATCCTTGAATATATAAATGAAGAATGGCAAACACAAATAGGGAAATTATCTTTCTTCTGTATGTAGCATCCATAAAGCAACTGACTGGAATACTGTGTCCAGATGTGATGCCTGCCTTTCAAGATAGAAAATCAGTTTTCACATGAGGTTGAAAGACCTTAAACAAAGTTTATCAAAGAAAAGGGATAAGAAGAAAGTGAATCACTGTATGTAGGAAGAGGCATAATATTGGAGGGATTTAAAGTCTTTAAATTTATAGTCTTATGACATAAGGTAAATCCCATGACTGGAAGTTTAACAAGCACAACCTTGAGTAAGATGTGCTGTTCTACCTATTAGGGTAATATAGGGATCAGTTACCTGTGATTGCTTGAAATCTTACCTAAAATCAGAGATCTTTATAAATGGTTTGATCTAACTTCTAAAGAAAATACAATGGCGGTGGTATTTAGGAGGTTACATGAGATAATGAGTATGATCTGTTACTCTCATGACTTTTATGACCCTTTGTCTTCCCTCAAGAGCTGGTGCTACATGGGCCAGAGAATTATTTCTATGCAGCACAGTGCAATGCAATGTGGAAAAACCCAGCACCACTCTGAATGCACTCAGTGGTTGCAAGGGTAGCACATCTGAGCTTTGCATGGGATAATTCATAGAATCGAGCAATGATTTTGTGTTGTAAAGGACCCTAAAAATTAAGCTAGTTTCCACTGCTGCCCTCCATGGTGAGGGTCATCTTCCAGTAAAACAGGTTGCTTAAAGCCCCATCCACCCTAGTCTTGAACACTTCAGGGGTGGAGCATCCACGTTTCTGGGCAACTTTTTTCCACTGTCTTAAGTATCCTCATAGTGAAGAAATTTTTTCTAATATCTAATCTAAATCTTCCTCTTTCAGTTTGTGCCTTGCACTTCAGCACAACTGAAAGCAAAGATTGCAGGAGTGTTGTAATGTGTCGTGAATGCTCAGAAGACTAAGGATTTTTGTCCTCATTCAGATTTGCTTTTTGAGTAGCATTTTGCATTTAAAGGGGAAAGAAACCTTCAATTAAAAAAAAAATCCACAGGTTATTTTCCATGCAGTTTCCATGGCAGAACTTGCTATTTGAGAAATTTGATGGTTTAACAGCAGCTTGTTTATTGGGCAAAGAGCTGCATTGGTTACTCATAAGAAATGTGATTTAGTGCTTTTTGAGAACTATATGCGTTTCTCACAAGTACAGTTCGTTTTGTCCCAGGAGAGCTGTGTCATCTCAAGTAATATTTCAGGTGAGCTGGATGTACAGCTACCATGGATGCACAGCTGTGTATAGTTCAGTATTTTTCCACTGTACTACCCTGTACCACAGAACTGCACTTCCCTACAGGACTCATTTTACATTCTAATGTTGTGTAATGGATTACTTTTTGTAGATAGTGCAATTACTGGTTTTTCCCAAACACTGAAATCAATTTGGCCTTTTTTTCTTTCCAGTTTTGCTAAAGATTTAATTGAAGTTGACAACAGGGAGAACAGGGTCAAGCTTTGCCAGAATTCTCCTTGGGCTACATTGAAATTCAGGCGGAGGGTCTGCTCTGTCTGGTGAGTTTCCACCTATAATCTATAGAATCCTCTAAGTGGATGTAGCCTCTTAAAAAATAATTGCTGCAAAAACTAAGAAAAGCAAACCTGTTGCTGGTAGGCCTACGTTTGCTGTTGGAAAAAGTGGGTTGTGCCTTGGTGGGCACAGTTCCCCCTTTCTTTTAGGCAGGGAAGCAGTTTAAAAGCCATTATAAATCAGACCTTCAATCTGTTATTACCTTTGGATACACTGAAATCTGAAACCTGAATCCCCTTTTTACTCTGACTTTGTCTGTTTTAAGAATGAGATCATCATTTTGTCAGTACTGAGGACTTTTGAGAAAAGTGAAGATTATCCTTTTGACAACGACAGACATCTTCATTTAGTTTAATACCAATAAAATCTTCACCTGCAAGCACTGTTCCTGTAGTGGAAACATGCCCATAATGAATGAATTCACATAGGGTTTTTAGTTATTTGAACAACTGAAAAAAAGTACTGATTTGCTCTCCTCAGAGACCAGGATAATGAATTATCCACCTGTGCTTTTTGTCCAGTCTATTAATATACATTTGAATAGAATTTTTGGATCAATGTGATTTCTTAACAAGAAGCTTTTAAATGGGAAAATCCCCAACCCTACAAATAAGTAGACTTGTCCAAAGAAATATGTTTAGTGATTGTGCTTCAGTGGGTTTCTCACTATTTTCCTCAAAACCTCCCTGTATATGGCATGACAGAGAAAGAATATGTAGTTGTGAAATAGACACTTACCTTTAAAAAATGAAAAATTGAAGAACATGTAATTTTAAAAGGTTTTAAAATTATCAGTGATGAACTAATAGTGATAGTTACCAGAAGGTTCATAGTCAACTATGGAGGTGTAAGGAAAAAAAGTAAGTACAAGGACAAATTATACTTGCATAAAATTGCCACAGCTAATTAATTTTGGAGCATGAACAGTGCAACAGATAACATTATGTATCATACATATTATCTATCATATATCATATCTGTCTTGTATTTCCTGAAACTTAGTCCTGTGTTAATTTTCATGGGAGATCAGTGACATTATGATATGCATATGAAAATGGGTGGGACCTTGATTGCAAGGAGTTATTGTAATTAACACTAATTTTAGTATACTCTGTAAGTACCTTTTTGAAGTCATAAAAATTAAAATATGATGAAGAATCCCTTTTGGGATCTAGAGTGCATTTTCACATTTTAGTTGGAAAGTGTAGGAAAGCAAGCAGCTTTTAAAGATGTTGTGTGTACAGCTGTATGAGTCAGGAGAAGTTTAGGTTGGATATCAGGAAAAAGATTTTCACCCAGAGGGTGGTTGGGCACTGGAACAGGCTCCCCAGGGCAGTGGTCACAGCACCAAGCCTGACAGAGTTCAAGAAGTGTTTGGACAATGCTCTGGGGTACATATGTGACTCTTGGGGTGTCCTGTGCAGGGCCAGAGTTGGACTCGATGGTTCTGAGAGATCCCTTCCAACTCAGCATATTCTATGATTCTACTTAAGTACATCTGGGGACCAGAATGTCAGGGCGACTGATTACTCCTGTTGAGAATATAACTTTTTCTTCAGAAGGAAGGAGCAACAAGGGGAAATATGGTTGTTTCCTTAGTCTGAGAAGTAGTTTGATGGACATCTCCACACCTCCAATCAGCATTACTTCAGAGCTGATCTGTGTGACACTGTGATCTCCTTTCTCACTGCAATGCAGTCATGCTCACTTGCCAAGTTACTCTATTTCCTTCATCTGCATCCCAGAGCTCCAGGACCTGTTTGGGTTTTAAATGCATATAGATGCTGATAAGACTAGGTGTAGTCCCAGTAAACTTGTTTGTCTAGAGGCAGTTTAGAGTCTTAATTCCTGAGCTGGAGAGTCTGCAAGACTAGTTTGGCAAACATCTGGGCGTACTCTATCTTTGCTGTCATTCTAGTTAATTAGTGTGAGAACATGTGCCTGAGTCAGTTCAGAATCTAATTACATGACATATACAATATTTTCTTCCTGGAACGCCTTCAGGAAAGTATGTACAGATTTTAGGTTCTTGACTAATTTTTTTGAGAACTTACTTTTAGTATTCAGAAGAACATTTCCTCTTGGCAGTATACTACAGTCTTGAAGAGGGATATTTCACAAGGGCATGTCGTGATAGGACAAGGGAGAATGGCTTCAGCCTGAAAGAGGGCAAGTTTAGAGTAGATATAAGGAAGAATTTCTTTACTGTGAAGGTGGTGAGCCACTGGCACTGGTTGCCCAGAAAAGCTGTGGCTGCCCCATCCCTGAGAGTGTTCAAGGCCAGGCTGCATGGGGCTTTGAGCAACCTGGTCTAGTGGGAGGTGTCCCTGCCCATGCCAGGGGGGTGCGTGGGGTGGAACCAGATGAGATAAAGGTCCCTTCCAACCCATACCATTCCATAATTCTATGATTCTATACTAACTAACAGTATTATCCAACATATGCTGTTGTTCATCTGCTCATACCCCTCAGATGACATCATTCTGGTAAATTTGCTCTTCATTCGCATTCAAAGCCATCAACTTTGCTTTCAAGTTGATCCATGTTCTTTTCCAGGCCAGAGACTAAATTCTCGATTTTTTTTTTTTTCACTGTAATGACTGCAGCACTGTCAAATGTTTATATCTAACTTTTTAAAGAAAAACTATTTGAAGAAATAGACTATGCTGTTGGGATTAACACCAGGTCATAGGGGACTTCTGCCCTGGTTTCTCCACAGCCACTTACGATGAACAAGGCTCATCTTAGCAGCACTCTGTCATCAAGTAATGAGCTTTCAGTTTTTCTCCAGGTCTGTTTTAGTGCCTGCCCTGATGGTCTAGACTACCTCACCTAGGCAGTGTTGCAATGAGCCTTTAAGTGCTTCGTACTGAAGCTCTATTTTATGGTCCCATCTCTCTGCACTGGCATAAGAAACCACCTTTTGTTGCATGGCTTTTCTTAGCTGAGCAAATTCCCTTCAAGGACAGATAGTTAATTGTGTTTGACAAGCAGCCCTTGGAGGCAGTGGCTCTGAGCACAGTGACAGCTGGGTAGCTCCTGATAATTGATGTGAGGGTGTGAACATGGTGACCAGGTCAGGTTTTTACCTTGTGATCTGTTCCCTGCAGAGGCACAGTAATGTAAGAGTATCCCCAACCAAGGCCTCCTGCTTTACCAGAGAGTGAGGTCGTAGGGTGAGGGGGAGAAATCATCAGAGAAAAAACATACCCTGGCTTGATTCTACTCAGCTTATTCTTTCTGAGTCCAGCTTTGTCCTTTGATTTCAGTAATACTTTTTTTGTTGATGTTTGTTTGGTTTTTTGGGTTTTTTTTTGTTTTCTTTTGGTTTGGTTGGTTTTTTTTGTACAGCGTACACTTTCACCCTGGCCAGTATATGCACTTCATGTACTGAATTGCCCTAGATGCATTGAAGATCTGCACTAAGGGGTTGATTGCTAAGGTAATAAACTGAGGTTAAAAATCAGTGAGGATACAGCACTGATTTTATGGTAGGGGAATGGATCCTCACAATCCTGAAAAGAATTAATCTGAGGAACGGCAGAAGTACTGCTGATCTTTATTGTCAACCTTCTTTACAGGGAAAATTTCATACACTGAGACCAAGTCTTTCAAATCCTGCTCTTATCTTGTGCCTTTTCTGCAGTTACACCTGCATTTCACTCATCTTCACCAGTGCAATACATTTAGATTTCCTATGCAGGATCCTCACCACTAGATATACCCACTGAATTTTCTGGTAACTGCCAGTGAGTACTGGAGGTGCACTGTTGAAATCATGTCAGGATAAGGTCCCATATACAATGACATGCAGCTACAAGAATCCTGGGCCAGCCTAATACTATTATTAATAGTATTAATGTTAAGGCCTATCACTACAGTTCCTCCTATTGTCTTGATAGCTGCTCTTTTTATCACTTGATATCTTAAGTGCTAGGAGAGACAGTAGGACTCAGACTTAAGTCTGAGTGACCAGAATGAGTTTGTGTCCAGCAACTTTACCTCCTGTCTCCAGATAGAGTTTGGCTGTGCCAGGTAGAGAATGTCCCCTTATTTTCCCCACTGCTCTGAGTTACTAACCAGAATGGAGCATGAGACCTGTACAATATCTGTCATTATAAAGACAGAACTAAATTAGCTTAGCTGAAGCCAGGAGGACTCCATAAGGTTTAACATTTCTGTGTCACATTCTCCAGTGCTGTGTGTGAAACCTGCGTGGGCAGTCAGGCTTTGACTTGATTATGCCTTACTAAGAAAATGTCAATGGATTTCAGATGGGGAGAACTGGGTATTGGAACACCAAACAGCTCAGAAACACACCAAGGACAATAGCAAGAGAAGGGCACTGATACCAGCAGACTGTGGGATAGACATTTGCTTGACTTGTCATTTTTTCTTTTGCTCTCTTCCTGCAAAAGGTCTCAGTTTTGCAGTTAACTAAAATTTTTCCTTCTGAAGTGAAACTAAACAGACTATTTTGAACTTGAGTTCTCTGGCAGCAAGAAGGGAAACTATCTCATATACGGGCCAGCAAGGGTTTTAAAACCTATTTGCTTTTTTCTCCTCCCATGGATACCTGTGGATTCTTAGTATCCATGCAAAAGAAAATCTGGGTCTGTTTTCCTAGGCTGTGAAGGATTTCAAAACTGTCTTTATGTAAAACTACTGAACTTGCCTGTACCCGAGGATATTTCCAAGAGAACAGGACTATTATGAACAACTACTATTATTTAAGAAGTGCAGGGGATTTCAGGATCTTGATTCACATTGTTCTTCTGGTTCAGGATTAGAAATACAAGGTCTGGTGCTGAAAAGATCTCCACCTCTATATCCAGACCTTGCAACACCATCCGCCATCAATTATGTGTGCTTTACACTTTCATTCTGTGTAGATGTTGGAGGAGAAGCTTTTCCCCAACCACTGCTCATCTTCCAGGCCAACAATATAGAAGCTGAGCTGGCTGCAGAGTTGGCTCAGCCAACTTAGGCAACAAAATAAAGGGAGGAGAACATAGCATATCTGTATGGCTGCCTGAACTCCATGGTCATCCTGAAGGTGAGCCTGCTTGCAGGGAACACTGCCATGCAATGAGACAGCAGTCCTGACAGGGCTCTGACACCTTCTATCCGTGCTGTGTGGCAAAATGCTGTCTGCTAGCAGGGTAGATCCTTCAGTATTTGCTTTGCTGGAAAGATTATTGAAACTTTGTTGGGCACAGAGTTTGGGTTTCCAATCCCTGTCTCACACCTGATTTATCTGAGACCTCACTGGACTTGTCCAGGCCTCAGTAGGAAGATTAGTGCCATTTCTTCCATTTACATGCAAGCAACCAAGTCAGGTGAAGACCAGGCAATTTTTCAGAAGACAGCATGCTCTTGTTTCCTGATGGAGCAATTTCATGTGTCCATGCTGATTTGACAGAGGGAGCAAGATAAGTCAAGGGAGAATGATAAAGCTGGTCAAGACCCCAGGATGCAGGTGGCTAAGCCAACAAAGTCCCATATAAACAGCATTCAGATTTATGGTTGGACTCAACAATCTTAAAGGTCTTTTTCAACCTGAATGATTCTTGACCCTCTATGATGGTCTCTCTAGAGACCCATGTGAAAGTTTGATTCCCTCCCTCTAAGTTTCTTTCATGATTATGCTATTTTTCCTTGCTTCCTGCACGTTAGTTAAAATATCATGTTTGATACATCTAGAGAACCCAATGCTACTGTACTTAATGCCTGTGTTGGTATTTCTCATAAAAGGTAAAGGCTGTTTACATCCATAAATCTACTACCTCATATTCAGTTGAGTATTTAAGTGAATTTTGTGCTGTGAGACTGGCCTGCTAATGGACTTTCTTAATATCAAATGCAAAAATTGCTTTTTAACTGTGTTTCTATGGAATTCAGTCCCTGAGAAATTAAGTCTAAAACTACTTTCAGTGATATATGCCAGAACTGAATCTTCATGTACAACAAATGAATTGCAGTGAGCCATGAAGGATATTTTAGGATCCAGTGCTGCCAGATACTGAGCTGCTCTAATTCTCTGGAAAGTTGAGTAGGGGAATGCCTCTGTGGAGAACTCCTGGGCTTTTGAACTTGCATTATTCAAAGCTACTTCTCCAGTTCCCACATAAAAATACAAACTGCATGGAGTGCAGCAAAAGAAAATACAACGGCCATTATTTTCCAGGCTTGCTAAACAAAACAGCATTGTGGACAAGTGAAGAGGAACAGTTAGCCTTTATGCTGAGCATAGCAAGAACTATTTGAGACATAATTTATCAATTGCATTAATTAGTTTTCAGGGTTAATGTTATTATTCATGGATTAGATTATCATCCACAAGGACAGAAGAACTGAAGAAATCCAAGAGACTAGGCAAAACAAAGATGTGTTTTGCCCATCAGTGAGTTGATAAATATTTCAGTACAGAAATGGTCAATACTCTAGTGCAAAGCAAAACTGCAAGTGTTGAGAATTTCCTGGATAAGGCTTCCATCACCAGCTGTTAGGCATTATAAAGGCATTACTTCATTTTCCACTAACCACAAAACAAATTGTGGCTGGCACAGGAAGGCTTTCTAGCTTTGCAACACTGAGAATTCAAAAGAGAGAAAAATGATTGTTTTCTTCAGACCAAAATGAATGTTGTGGAGTGTGTTTAAGACAAGCTTCAATTATCAAAAAAACTGGAATTTAAATATTTCTACTGACAGCATAGGGTTAAAATGTTTCTAAAAATCATGGGAATTGCATACAATAGATTCAGGGGGGTGGAAAGGAAGGTTGGGTCTGGTAGGCCTGGGAAAGGGAACTAGGCCCTGGGTACGAATATTGAGCTTTGTTTTTTCTAGATCATGTGAAGCTACACCTACGTAATCATCATATGATAAATAATATGGTTGTTAAA